>PVKS010010529.1:0-59788 GCA_004027875.1 Aplodontia rufa | reverse complement strand
GGCAGCTGGAACACGGGACCTGGATCTTCTAAGCTGCTGATCTCTCTGACATCTCTGCTGCTGCTGCTGCTGCTGCTTCTGACTGCTTCTCCTCTGGTTCTATGCTTTCTCTTTGGCTGCTTTCTCTTCTTTGGCTACTTCCTTCACCTGACTAGCTGCTACTCTATTTATCCATTACAATAGCCAATAGGATACAATACAAACACCTTTCTCCAATTGTAACAAATGAGTGGCCGAATAGCTTAGTCATGCGGTCAGGCAATTTGCTAATTACAAGCCAGCTGAACCCCTTAGAGTTGTTTACCACCAATTCTTCTACAAGCCAGCTGAACCTCTTGTTCCCAACAAAGGGGTTGATTATAAATTCAAAAAATAAATCTTTTGAAAGTACTAGAAATATGACCAAGCATCTGAAAATATTAATAAGTATATTAAAGATAGATAACAATATTGTAATTTAGAAACAGGTACATGATTTGAGTTAATGATTAAAAATGGGATAATAGGTTTTCTTTTATAGATACTGTAATTATTCAATTATAAGGGATACTATCTTTATTTTGCATATGCACCTCTTTCCCCTGATTTAGCAAGGCTTCATTGTATAACTAATAATCTCCTAATTGATACATCATAAAATGGATTCAATTTGGTTACAAATATAAAGTCTTAAGTGTCAAGTATTTTTAAAGTAAAATTGTTCCTGTCTACCTCATTACTTCCTATTAACTTTTTACATTATCCAAAGATTATTCCATTTTATACTAGATAACTGATTAAGAGTATAAAAGTAAATGGTTTCATAATTCAGGTTATTTTTCAAAACAAAAAGCCTCACAATTTAAATTTATAACTATATTTTTTATCTTAAAAAATACAGGCAACATAAGAATAATCCGTAAGTCATCCTAAGTTCCACCATTCAAAAACTACTAGTTTTAATATTAAGGGAATATTTTTCTAGGTCTCATTATAAAGATGGGATAGGGTAAATAAACAGATGATGACAAAATTAGTTTTATCATAAGACTTCAATCAAATTCCATATAATTGGTTTTATTTTTTCACATTAAGAATGAAAATAAAGTAAAATTGAATTGCTAAAGTTAAGTATTTATCTAAAAATATATTAATCTTAAAAGAGTCATTTAAGTTATAAGGATAGCAATCTTACATTGAATTACTACTTTGATTTACTTTTGCATTAAGCAGATTGTCACATTTCAGTTATTTAATAATAAATGATATTATTCTTATCATATGTTCACATCACTTTCACCTAACTTAGCGATTTTCCTTACTCATACCATTTTTTTTAAAGAAAGAGGGATGGTGAGAGAGAGAGAGAGAAAGACAGAATCAAATTTTATTTAGTTTTTCATTGTTCTGGAACTTTGTTGTGTACGTGGTGCTGGGGTTTGAACCCGCGTCCTTGTGCATGCCAGGCAAGCGCTGGAATGGCTGAGCCACTGCTCCAGCCCATCATTTTGTTTTAACATAGCTTATAACATTTCTATCTGGGTTTCAGGCCATAGCTGCATAACTGCCCAAGTTGCTTATCCAAATTTCAGTATTTAGATTAATTATTTGACTACTATCATTTATCACAACATAGTTTTACCATAGGTGTTGGTTTTGGTTTAGTTTGGTTTATGTCCTTATCAGTGATTTCTTTCAAACTACTAAGTAAAATAAACCAGACTCAGAAAGTCAAGGGTCAAATATTTTCTCTCATAAGCAGAAGCTATAACAAAACAAGGACAAAATTGGGGAGAGAGTCCAAGAAAATAGAAGGGGATTAGAGGGAAGGATAGAGCAGGAGGAGGTAGGCACAGGAAAATAGAGGAACAGTGAAATGAAATTGAACACATTATGCTATGCACATGTATCAATACACCACAGTGAAATTTCACCTTTGTTTGTCTATAAAGCTCTAATTTCAAAAACTGTAAATAAATAGAAGAAAGTTCAGTAAAGTAGAGGAAGAGGAACAGGGAAGGGATATAAGGAGGGACAGGGGAAGTTCTGGGGACTGAATTGGAGCACAATTTGACAATTGTAATATTGTCAAAAGGAACCCCAATATTATGTATAGATTTAATGCACTAATAGAAACATTTTAAAATGCTGCTTTACTACTATGATTTTTAAAAAAAAAATCTTGAAATTACCTTCAAATTAAGTGTTCTACCCTCAAATTAATTGTCCTGGATATAATTATTCTCTTAGAAAACATTTTTCTACTTTCTCCATGCCTTTAGTATTGCCATGAAAAGTAGAAATCAACCTGATTTTTGCCTTCTTTAGTTGGTTACTTTCACATTAAATGTTAGTTCTTTAATCTCGATGTTCCATAAATTATAAGCATTTTTAAATCAAGATCCTTTTATCTCATTTTCATTTTTATGAATATGTATGGACATATTTTATATATGAATATATAAATAATGTTTCTAAACAAATGAGAGAAATGTTCAGTAATTTTCTCCCCTATATTTTATTCTATATAATTTGAGTAGAATATAAATTGTACATAGTAGAACAAAGCATAAATGTAATATTGGAAAGATAGCGGTCTGGTATAATATTTGCTAATGTGTAACACACATTCCTGATCTTACAAACCTACTCTATCATAGCCTTGCCTTAGAATTCAAATTTATGTCTTTGAGAGCTACTTATAACCTGAGTCCTAGATTTTGATTTAGATTTAGAAGCCTATGAAAAATTTTCATATACCAATAATGAAAATATAATTCATTTAACTGTGATTTTTATTATTGAGAGCCTATTAGTAGTTTTTGGTCATTACATAATAGTATGGAAGGTAACAGTGTTAAAGAATTAATAATAAGACAAATAAGGAAATTAAGCAATTAAAATTGGAGACAACATGCAAAAGAATTTTCAAATCAACATGCTTGTAAAAATTGAACTGAATTTTATATTTTTATAAAACATATAGCCTCAAATTAAATTTATCATCTTAACTATTACATTTCTGTTTTTAATTAGTGGCACTTGATAATTTTTATATTTGAAAATAAATTTCATTCTCACTTTTTTTATCAAATTTCAAGAAAAAATGTAGACAGACATCTTTTGAGGTCATTTTAGAGTAAAGCATGCTGTGGGATGCTTCGCAATCTCACCAATCTAAAACTATCAATCATTTTTTTCAATGATCTTACAAATACATGTTCTTTATACTAGAACTTATAAATAAATTACTTTCCCTTAATTTTTAACTTATAAGTCAAACTAATTTGAACTAATTCCAAAAATAAGAATTTTAAATATATATTTTATTGAATTTAGAAAAGAGGTAATTAAGGAAATAACCAAAGATAGTAGAACTTGACACAAACAAAATTAATATTTCACTGGAGATTTGAACTAATTCCCTTTCCTACATTGTTGTTGAATATGACAGCAGAATTTGGGTAGAGCAGAAATTATACCCTTGGCCAAAAATAAAATACCATGTTATCATAAGAGTAAGTAAAATTTGCAAATGTGTTGCAGTCTTGGGAGCAATCATTCACAATTTCGAAGTGACTGCTTATTCCTGACTTTTTTAGACAATGATAAAAGAGATTGAACAATAATAGGTTATGAACTTAGAGTGCAATTTTCAATATAATCTATTCTTCTATCATAATTGTTATTTCTCATGCCTTCAATTTTACCACATTCATCAAATACCAAACTCAATTTCTGTCATATGAACTGAAACTTATCACCTATTTAGGTACATTTTGGGGTTAACATTTAAGATATATTTATTTTGAATGCAAAGGATCATTTTGCAACATAAGCACTTTTATCATTTCTGCTTGGGGAAAATTTGGGAAAGAGCACATTTACATAGTCTAAGAGGAGTTTGCCTCTGTAAGAAGGGCACACAGTAAGTTATGTACTACTGCACTAGTTAGTTCAAAGGGAATTTTCCAGAAACTTAAGCATATGCACCATACTAGTAAGTACAGGGGAAAATTAAGCGTTAGAACTTGTAATATGGAAAAGTAAATTAATCAACTTCTAAAGGGAGGTGAGCCCTTTCACTTATGCTTTCGAGGCATACTTGAGTAACTTTCTCTAAAGTATTGTGTGTAGTTTGCTGAATTAGTAACCCTGTAATCAGTGAAATAGCTCTGCTTATCTCTTTCTCTAATTATTTCTTGGAGCAGCTTCAATTTATTGAAAAATTGAACATATAGTTCATAAGTTTTAATATATTACCTATCACATCCCTTCAAAGTTTTCCCTATTATTAACATTTTCAATCAGTATCGTTCATTTGTTGTAATTATTTAATCAATATATTGGTAGCTCATTCTTAACTAAAAGTAACGTTTTTCTAATTGGGTTCATTTGCTGTGTTGCTCAGTTCTGAGGATTTTTCAAGATGCATAATATCTACAATCACAGTATCATACAGAAACTTTCCTGTCCTAAAAATCTTCTGTGCTCTCCTTATCCATCCGTCCTCTCATCCACACCTACTGCAATACCTGGCAACCACTGAGCTTTTCCCTATCTCTCTAATTTTGCCTAAAATACCTCTTTATGATTGAATGCTAGTTTGCTTTTTAATTTAAATACCACAAAGATTGTAAATATTCAATAAGTTTAAGCAGGAAAGTATAAAGTAAAGGTGGATGTATATACTATTTTCTTCCACTCACGACTCTACTCTCAGTCTGAAAAAAAATTCTACTCAGGCTATAATATATGGGACAGTAATGGTGACAAAATTTTATAGCTGGGAAATTTTGAGGTATCCAGGATTTAAGATTACAAGGGCTTCTCCATAATTGTATTCAACTGTTATGACATGCAATAAATAGGGGAGAGGAGCCTTGTTTAAATAACTCTTTGAATCCTAAACAGTGATTACTAGAACTTACCCTATTTTTCTACTGTATCCATGTCAATATTGATCATCACATATTTATTAGAAAATTTCAAAGAAGGATTTAAATTGAAATGTTTTAAAGACATAGGAACATCTAAATGAAAATGATTGAAGCTATAATAGTAAATAAAAACTTTAAACATTTACATATACAGTTTAAGGGTAATGTGTGCAATTAATTATGTTTTTATAAGTAATGAATTTCTAACATAAAGTTTCAATTCTCTCCTCACTAGGAGAATGTGAAAAACTTTAAAATAGATAAGATCTAAGCATTGCTCTAGTGATGGGGGGTAGAGTCTATTTCTTATATTTTCCATATTTTCAGATTCTTTTCTGCATTCTGGAGTTCTTTTTTCTGTCTTAAAGAGAATTGGATCATTTCTATCTGATAGCCAGACCTTTGTCTTCCCTCTCTGAGAACACACATTATTTATAGCAGTGGTTGTGTTTTTTGAAATGGGAGCTCACATTAACTCAGGGTCATTGTGACCTAGTCTTCATGTAGATAATTTGGATTTTCCTACCGCTTCAATATTTCCTTAGCCATCATGAACTTCTTTCAATTGTTTCTTCTAAGGACTGATCATACACATTTTAGTTTCTCAAACGACTTGAGTCTTTGTTAGGAACTTCAAATTAGCAAGGGATTTCTATCAGGTAATCCCTAATCACGAGCTGATGTTTACTTTCTGATTATCACACCTTTTCCCTGTCAGTGTCCTAACCAGCCAAAAATCTTATTTTGTGTGGTGTTATGTATAATTTCCAGTGCCACTTGATATAGTTTTCAGGAACTTACAAACAGAAATCCATATAAATGCCTATGTGTAACACTTCGTTTCATTCCAATTAGGAGAATGGGAATCCTTCTCACTTGGAGGGGAGTTTACATATATAACATACTCAATCATGTTGAATGATAAAGAAAAAAATGAATCAACAGAGACAAGGATAGAACATTTTCTTAAAAACAACAGTAATGATAATAATAATAACAATTACAATCATAGTAACAATAATATAATACTACTAATTACACATAATTAACCAACTCTTGTTGAGTAATAGGCTTTACATTTTAATATCATTTAGTTCTCAAGTTATTCCTTTGAAGCATGACTTAGCATCAAGATAAAATGAAACATGCCACGTTTAAATAGCTCATATTTACACCAAATAGGACAGTTGAATAAGTATAGTTTTCTCATCATAGTTTTTCATTAGGTTTTAAGCCAGTTACTCTTGAACAAGATGTGAGACATTCTTTTAAATATTTATGTAAGTTTAAGGTATTTTTTGGTGTGTATGTTTGAATTATATTTTCCCTTTAAGTTTATAATTTAAAAATCATAGCATAATGTAAGATAACATTTAGTTTTACAGTTTGTTGGCAAATGACTATCTCTTTTATAATATCAGTTGTACCTCTGTTCTGCTCTTCTATATTTTAGAAAATCTTATTTTAGATGTCACTGAACAAACTTCATACATAATACATTTCTTTTAAATTTCTTTACTATGTAGTCTGCTTTAGAAGTATAAATTTATTCTCAATCTTTCCTTTCCACCTTTATCTCTCGTTTCATCCTATGATATTTTAAGTTCACCTTTTATTTTTTAATCACATGTGTTACAGCTTCATTTTTTTAAGACTCCTCATTTTTCTTTCTATTATGGATAATGGGACTTGGAGTGGTGGCTCAGCGCTTATGGCGCTTACCTGGCATTCACGAGTATGGGAGTTCAAACCCCAGCACCTACTTTACACAATAAAGTCTTGGAGCAACAAAAGTCACATGAAAAACTAAATAAAACTGATTCTCTCTTTCTCTTTCTCTCTCTCTCTCTCACTGTCCCTTTCTTTTTAAAAAAAAATAGGATAATGGGTAGTTCTTTAATGTTCTTTTGTTTAATTTTAGAAATGTTTGATAATTTCTGCTGTAAATATGAGTTTAAATTTTCCTTCCTTGAACTGCATTATATTCTTGTTTGTTTTCCTTTCTTTCTTTTATCAAAAAATGCATGGAGTTCTAATGTGTTTAGTGATTCATGGAAGACAGATGGATATTTTCCTTCTGCCCTGCCATCTACTTATTGTACGTCAAGCCTCTACCCTCTGACCTTAAAAACAATAATATCTAATGGTTTTATCCCAACATGCAATTCCTGAATTTATTTCATCTGACTTTGATGACACTGGGTGGGTTTATCTTCTACTACTGTTGCTTGAATCTATTGAAGAAAATCAAGAACATAAATCCTTGAAACTTTGTTTTTTCTATCAAAATTATTTTCTAGTTCTGCATTTATGTTTTAATTATGGAAATTTTAGTACCTTGTAAAAAATGTTATGGTTAGTGGCCAACTTCCACTTTTTCTGCTAGACTCATATCATTTTTATGTCAACCATTATCTGGCTGTTCCGTCCTCTAGTCTGTTACATCCAAGGAAGTTCTGACTGCAAAGAGCGTATGTGTTATCATGCTGCATAAAAATACAGCACTGATACTGAAAAAAGAAATTCTATAAATGTTTTCTAACAGGGATCTAGAGAGTGAAAGAACACAAATGGTTCTTCTAATGAACTTTCATGCCAGGAGTTTTTCCTCATCCAAGCTGTACAGCACAATGAGTTCTCAAATGCTCTCTAAGTCAAGTTGCATAGTCCTTTAAGTAAGTAAATTTCCTCCCAGATGCATGGGGTTGATGTATCTCAACCAAAGATTTTGTTATATGCTTGGCTCTAACTTCAACAATACTGTTAAAAGTTAGAAAGCTGTGTCAGAATCTATTTTTAAAGCAAATTATTAGTTTCTAAGCATAATTTTAACATCATTGGAAAAGGCTTGCTCTTTCTTTGAGAAAAGAGCCAAAGGAAATATATGTTGTCAGGGTACTTATAAATTATGGGATTGTGATAGACCTACATTTAAAATGTCATAATTCCTTTCAGGCATTTAAAAATAAAAGTAAGTTGTGGCTTTCCTACTTTTTGTGGCTTTTATATCTTCTACAAGGAAAGTTTGCCATATAGTATGAATATAAATTTAATTTTGCAAATGGCATCTATGAAATTTGGAACAAACAATGAAATATTCATTGTGTTTACTGTGTTTGTGTGATGGGTATTGACAAAGGAGGAAGCCTGTATTTAAAGAACTTGAAAATGATTCCCTTAGTGCTGGCTCCAAATGCAAAATCATGATTTGCAAAACTGTAGCCCTTTCCAGGAGTTTAACCTCTGAGATGGAGGATGATATTCACCATTTGCTGCATCTGTAAAGTAATCAATAAATGCAAATTTTTAATGTTTAAAGTGAAGAAAGTAGAAATTGAGATATTTCCTGTAATTATCTAAGGAAGAGTGCCAAGTAGGATAAATGCCAGGTAACTTAAAGTGATTACTAATGCAACAGTGTGAATGCACACAAATATAAAACAAGCAACCACTTTGTAAGGCTTTTGGAGTATAGGGTTGTTGAATAGGAGAACGATATCCTGTGGTATTTGTCAATAAGTGTTTATTCACAATGTATGCCAACCATGTCTAGTCAAAGAATTTATGGTTCTAAGTCACTTAAGGCTGCTCTAAAAATCATCTGTGCTTTAAATACCTATGCTTTTAATAGCCAAAGATCTCCTTGTATAAGTTGAGGTTATATAAAACTGTTTATATAATAGAAAAAAATGTTAGTGCAGTTATATCTTAATCCAGGAATATCACAAATCATCCACTTTCATTTATGGTAAGAATATGGGCATTTTATTCACAATATCACTTCTCAATTTTAATGTGGGAATCAAGTCAGGCACCTCGAACCAAACCCAGACCTTAGTTTTAGTTTCTACCTCATTAATAGTGACACAAAATATTTGACCAATAACCGGAGCAGGACTAGAACAGATCTGCTTGGTTTGGGTTGAAATAAGAAGCACCTATATTAATCTGTTAAAATGTCTGTGAGGAATGTTTTCTGATGCCTTGATGCAGTCCATGCTTTTGAGCTGAGAACACTTGGTGATTGCTGATTTTGTGTGAAAACATCTTTTAAGGAGATCTTGCATTCAGGGAGAAGCAAGATTGTAGAATATGAATATACAGTATGTGTGTGAAATAGAATTGGTAAAGGAGATAAAGAAGGGACTCATAGAGAAAGGAGATTCTGCTCTCCTAAGATATCAATATGAATATAGTAAAGAGAATATTGTATCCTGGATTTAACCACTTGGAGATCATCAATAATTTTGGTACTAGAAGTTTTACTTAAAGGTACATCCAGAAATTAGAAGATTAAAGATATGGGATCAGTGTATTGAAATAAAAGATAAGAGAGGTTATGTTTAAAATGATCTAATGGAATTGGTGCTAAAGAGAGACAATGCAATCAGAGAGTCATAAATAGGCCTAGGAGAAGGTTCAGGAGTCTGTCTAAATTTTGGTCAGGCAATGAATCTTTGTTAGCTGCCCCCTAATGTAAGGCAATAAGAGACATTCTACTATCCTTGGAATTATAAAAGTTCATTTTCTCATTCTAATATTTGTTTATTACAAAGCAACTGAATCATCTTGGCCTTGGTAACAGAGGATATTGCTGGATGGTGTAAGTGGTCAGGAGTTTAATGAGAGGATTTTTATGCAAATAAAAAATAAACATTAATAGAACCTAGTAGCGGAAGTTAGAAGGCAGATCATGTAGCAACAGGCACAAAGGCTGTCTACTTATGGTAGACAACCTTTTGACTTAATCAAAGTCTGAATAATGAGAGAAAAATTGGAAAAGTTAATTCAGAGTTATAGCCACATATATTTCAGTTATCAGATAAAACTTTAAAGACAATGAATGGACTAGAATTTCACACTTACAAGATTGTTTTGTAGTTTTCCTCTGAAACACGTATTCCCTCTACCGTCACTCCTGTTTATTTCAAAAATAATCTAAGTAAAACTAATTTCTTTGAAAAATATTTCTAAGGGCTGGAGTGGTTACTCAGTGGTTGGAGCTCTTGCCTGGTATGTGCAAAGACCTGAGTTCAATCCCCATTATTACATACATAATTAAGTATCCGAGAAACAAAGACCAGATAAAAAAATAAATAAAACTGATTCTTTCTCTTTCTTTCCCTCTCTCTCACTCTTTAAAAAAAGAAAAAGAAAAATATGCCTAGTCTCTTCAAACTTGTACTGATTATTTGCATGAATGCCTCATGAATAATGATTGACTGCATAGACCTTTTTCTGATTTGCTTTACTGGAATGTTTCATAAGAAATATCAGCTTAAAATTTTAAATTCCTCTGGAGAGTAAGAAGCTAAACTCAAGACTTGCCATAAGGCTTTGCTTACAAAACCTAAAGATCTGGGTAAATTCCTGCCTCAAGATCCCCAAATATCCTGAAGTACTTATGTCTGCAAAGAAGAAACCTTTCCTATTCTAGATATCTGGAAGGCCAGAAGCTCTTTAAGATCAGGTACCAGGCAACATTTTCTAGAGGTGCTTTATAAGAATTAGCTTTTTCAAGACAAATGTAGTTCCTTATCTTGTCCTATCTAATTTTAGGCATCTCAAATAAGACACTCTGGTCAAAAACTTGGTACTATAATTAAATTCTGTTAACAAGAAGAACAAAATCTCATTGAACTTATGGAAATTAGTATACTGCCATGAAAATAAGAATATAAGCTAATGGTTTCCAAATTATGGAGAGGGCAGAAAGAAATAAAGAAAAGCAATTGTATAATGTTTACTCCTAAAGGTATATTTTACTGAATTGTAAGTTTGAAGTATCTTAAAAGAAAAATTTTTCTCAAGTCTTGCAAATAAAATATCAAAGAATCAGCAATGTTTCAAAAGTAAGTCACAGAAACTGCTTCATCCTCATAAGTCCATGCAGTTAACTCTTATTCTGCTTCATCTTGATTTAGCAAATTTATGATACTGTTGTTTTATTCATTAGACTTCCTTAAACTCTTACCCCATCCAAAGGTATAATCCTATCAGAAATATGTATTCCTTGATACATCTCAAAGTTTTTTTATGCATTTCCTTGAAAAAGAAGCAATTTTGAACTAATGCTGATCATAACACTTTCTGAGAAAAATCCCAGTAAAATAATAATTATCTATGGATGACACTAACCTTAGCAATAATGATAGATGTAAGAAAGTATAAAATATTTGTATAAAGAACACTAGAATTTATTGTCACTAACAGGTAATCCATTACTAAATCTTTCTCAGAAATTCTGAAACACATTTAGCAGATCTCATATAAGAAAATATCTTCAATTGTTTACCTAACTGAAAAACTGTTAGCAGCACATGGTAACTAGACATCTCCCGCAACCCCAGCTTCAATATGAGCAAAGAACTTGCCTACTATAGAATTTGTACTGAACAAATAAAATATTAACCGATTTGATTAAATGTAAAAGTTGGAGAAAAAGTTGTCATTAAATATATCTTCACTAATTAAAATACAGGTAAATAACTATATGATAATGTAAACATTTCTCATTATTATTTTTTTCACTTAGTGGAAATACAATTTTTCTTCAAGGAAGAGTGACAAATAAACCAAAATTACTAAGAATTCAGAAACTAATCCTTGCGGAAAAACATGAGCATAGTGCCTGAATAACCTTTGCATGTTTCATATTATTAAAATATTTCGAATTTTCAGTCTCAGCAATGTGTGATTTCTTAGTCTCTCCAAATTCCCATATGCCATCCCAGCTAACATGTATCTTTATTCTGAATATTTATTTTAATAGATCAATTTCCATGCTTCATACATCAGTATCAGAAGATGTAACCTATTAATATTTCAAAATATTATGGCAAAGTAGTTCAATAGTCATCATTTCTTTTGCTTTGAGTTCTTTGAAAGTTTCTTAGTAAACATAAACCATAAGCACTGGTCCATACTCCAGCAACATCACCTCTTTCTCACACACAATGTGTGTGTGCATTATTAAGCAGATAAACAAAAAAACAAAGTTAAAATTCAATTGCCTAATATAGTCTGTACAAATTACACCCCCACATCTCTTTTGGCATCTTTTATTCTTTAAAAGGGGACGATTCAGGGGCATATCATATTTAATTGCTTTGTATTTCCTTCAACAGACTGTGAATAAAACTTTTAGACTTATCTCAACAATTCAAAAACTACTAAATTATCACATTATTCTTTCACAATAGAGTACTTGAATAAAAATAAGAAATAACCAAAATTTATTCTGTAAAAATACAGGAAAATATGTAAAATAGTGCATTATTATTCCATTTTTCATCAAAGGTTAATACAGCCAATTCAAAGAATAATGTGATTTTAATATTTTAGTTCTTGAGAAAAATAAATGATTTAGTTTAAATGATCAAAATACTTAGGCATGTTAAAAAAATTTCAGCAAAATGTCAAGAAGACTGGCAAATTCATTGAATGTGTCATTGAGTTGTTGCAGTAAGATGGATTGTTCATAAGAATCAATTCTGGTTCTTTGTGATAAATATTCCCTGGAAGTTGACATAGAGTGCTGAAAAGAGAGTATGAATTTGGATCCTTTGGAATTCTGTACAGGCCCTGTGTAAACCAATGTATGACACTGGACAAAATAAATATTTGTATTTTAATACTTATCTCTCCAATGAAGATAAAAATCTCATTTCAGTGCTTTCTTTTTTAAATCATTACTAAACACTGAACTCAGAGCCTTGCACATTATGGGCAAGCTCTCTACTCCTGAAGGACAACCCAAGCCCCGGCCCCTCCCTTCATGATTTCATAAGAAATGAAAGGTAATAAATGTAATTATAATAATAAATGTGAAGTGCTAATATAAAAAGGTTTATCTGATGTATGTATTAACTTTTCTATCCACAATCTGTTACCAATTTGTGTAAACCTTTTAAATCCTTCCATCTTACACAGTGATAAAACATGAACATTTCTAATAATGAGGAGACATGGCATTTAAAAAAATGCATTATATTCTCAGGTCATCTTGTATTTCATTCTTCAGTGACAGAGCCCAAAATAGAATCCTGCTATTCCACTCCTGGGTATTTTTCCTGGGGATTTAGAATCAGCTCATTATAGTGAAACTGCAATATCTATGTTCATAGCAGCTCAATTTACTATTGCTAGATTATGGAAACAACCCAGATGTCACTCACTGGATGAATGGATCCAAAAACTGTGGTACATTTATACCATGGAATTCTACACAGCAGTTAGAAACAATGATATTATAGTCTTTGAAGGTAAATGCATGTCTATGGAAGAAATTATGCTAAGTAAAATCAGCTTAACCCAGAGAACCAAGGGTCGATTGTCTCCACTCATCTGTGGAGGCTAGAGCTAGACGTTGGCCATTAAGAGAGGTCATCAAGTATCATGTGTTAAATCCAAATAAGGTGTAATGTTATACAACATAATAGTTTTTAGTGATATTGTAGGAAGGGGAAGGAAGGGATAAGGGTGGGTAATTGGGGGTCACTCCTGGGGGTAATTCTAATATCCAGAATATATACGCATTTTATATTATTTTGTTAAAAACTTGTATGGTTGTTCTATAATAAATCTCTCAATAAAAATGCATTATATTTCCACTTGCTTAAGTTACAATATATAATGAGTAAATGGAACTTTATTACTTCAATAACTAAGTTAATCTACCTTAAGTAAGTCATTGGAGTTAACTATTGTTTTCATAAAATGGTATGATTTTTACCTGTATAACTATTTTTAAAATTTCTATTTACAAATGATAAAGATACTATATAGTACTTAAAATGGATTTGCATTCACTACTGTTATATACCACTTAAACACTTAAGGATATATGAAATTGGAGGAGCACAGAAAATTACATTTTTAGCTCAGAAGCAAGTTAAAAATGAAAACACTCTATATACTGTCAAAATAAATCTTGAACTCTGAAAGTAAGAGAAAAAATTATATTCCTATTATCTACAATCCAATATTAGATATATGTGTTTTTTTGTTCTATTGAACTATACTTTTAAGAAAATGAAATTGGATTTATATACCAATGACATTATGGGAGAAAAATAAAACCATAATAAAAGTACATTGCTGCCATCAAATTACAGCTTTATTCTTTTTTTTGCCAGGTACAATATGGATAATTAGATTCCATATACCATCATTCCATACAGAATTCTGTTTAGAAAGTCCATCACCTTCAAAACGTGTTGGTTATATATTTTTCTTTCATTAGTTACTAGAAATACAAGATGTTATGAATGGCATTGAAAACATTTTCCTGAATTTTATTTAAAAAGTTTTTGAAGTTGAATCACCAACTTTAATTAAAGTGATGGTGATATGTTCAAGTCTTAATTTGCGGAATATGTGTACATTTTTTTCTTAAGTTATATGAGATATGATATGTAAATATATGATATGTATTACACTTGACTCTGGTAAATCCTTGCCAAATTTTTCATGCCAAAATAATATTTATTTAAAAAGGATTGATATTCCTATATTCCATAGAGGAAAGAGGTCAAAGCAATGAATAGCCACAAAGTAAAAAATATATTCCCCCTGAAAAACCCTAACAGTTTTGAAGCAATCTTATCATAATAACTTTCTAGAGAAAAATAATTCTGATATGAATACATCAGAATTTCTTACAATGAAGGGAGGATCATTCCTTTTTTAAAGTTAGGTATTAAGAAAATATAATATACACAAAGGAAATAATGTAATATGACATTAATCACAATTATTATAATAATTTTTTCTTTGTAGAAAGTTTTAGATTTTTATAAAAAGCACATTTCTACAGGATTCATTTTATACTAGGAAAAGAACAATTACTTAGTACACCCTGTTAAGAAATATTCAATATTTCCATTTATAATGTACTGTCTTTTAGTCATTTATTTAGTGTAATAATTTCTTAGTGTATTAGTAATATGAAAGTTGATATTATTTCCAAGCAGCTTACCTAACCACTCAGATCTAAATCAGAAAAATAGAAAATATATTTTGAAAATTCTTCACTATTTTTCACACAGTAGTATTATCTTAGATGGCATTCAGAATGACCTTGACAGAACAGGGAAATTGATTTGTATTCTAAAAATGTATTATTCCCACGCTACTTTATGTTCTCTTCCCATTAAGAGAATAGAGCTCACCAATTCAGGAAATTTTGAAAGTGGTTTGTGGCTGGTCTCCAGGCTTGAATACATATCTCCCATTAGTGCTTACTGAAAGAACATCAGATTTGGCTTTTCCAGTGTACCCAACCTGTAAACTTTGTCTAAATCTTTGTTGCTTACACAGCTATAATTTCTATACAATTCTATCATTATCATGGCTTTTAATGAGGGCTGTTCTTCAAACTTTGAGTATTTTGATGTATTTGGTGTAGCAAAACTCCACTGTTTTTTTTTCCTTCACATATTCAAAGTATCACATATCATTAAAAAAATAGCCAAAAGAAAATTATAGCATTTCAGCATTGGAAAGCATATGATAATCCCTAAGATATGAATTCTGTGGTAAATTAAGCATGGAGAATAAGATGATTCCAAGATTAAAGTATGGTGGTACAAGAATAATATGAGCTCCACACACTTGCTTCTCAATGAAACTGGTGAGAATATTTAAAAATCAAAACATAAAATGAAATCATGTAAAGTCCCTACAAATGGCTCTAAGAGATGTAGACAATGAAAGAGGCCATCCTTCCATAAATTTTTTGGCAAAATCTCATAATTTGTGCTGGTTAAACCAATATCTGCTTCCTCCATCCTCCATTCTGGTCCAGTGAGATGGAAACTCTCCTTCAGAGTTCTACAGTCAAAAACTCAGGACTCCTCACCCCTGTTCCCAGGTGGAGAGTGATATCCCTTGGAGCAGCAAGACACAAGCATCATTTATTTCAACCCCTGAGTTGAAGTTCCATAAAGTACAACAGAGAAAATGGAGGCTCCACTCTTCCTCACAACCCCTCTTATTAGATACAGGCTTCCCTAAGGGCAGTGGCACTGAGAATAATGATGTCTTTTTGGCCTGTGCCCCTCTCTTCTTATGGAGTGAGGCTTTCACATCAAGAAAGGTAAACTGTGGAGACCTGGGACTATTTGATCACCAACTGCTGAGTACACAAGTCCCAAAGCAGGAAGCACACATTGCTCCTAATCCCACAACAGAGCAATGGCTCAGAGGTTGTTTTCCAGAGGGAGAAGTAGGCTGAAGAACCTAGAGTTCCAGTCTCTCCCTTAAGGAAATCATTTCATGCTAGAGATGTAACTCATTGATGGAGCGCTTGGCTAGAATATACAAGGCCTTGACTTCAAATCCCAGTGCCTCTGAAAAAAAAAAAACAAAACCATGAAACATGATATTATATTTGTAAAATATTTTGGGAAGTTCAACTTACAGATGTCCTCAATAAAATGAAAATTGTAGGGAAACTGGCAAATGAATTCTTTGGAACAATCGCCTAAACAATCAGCCGGCCAGTTTGAAAAAGGCATTTGGGATGAGCTCTCCTGGGGTCAGAAAAACAGAAAGCTCCCTGATCCTTACCTCAAATGAGCCTGTATTTAAGAGGAATGAATAGTGTGTTTCACTAATGATGCAAGGAGAACAGAATAGACACCTGCAAAAGAGGAAACTAGTCTCTTAACTTACAGTGTATTAAAAGTTAACTCACAATGGACCAACACCTAAATGTAAGGGCTATAATTATAAAATTCTTAAAAGAAAGCATAGTGATAAATCTGTATAACTTTTAAATTTGCAGTAAATCGCTTTATATAATACTAAAAGCACAAAGAGCAAAAGACATTAATCTGAAATTCTCCGAAGTTAAAAATACTTATGTGTTAAATGACACTATTAGAAAAGTGAAAACATAGCTCACAAAATTAGAGATATTTGGAAATCATACATCTGATAATGGAATTTTATCTAGGATACATAAATAACTATATAAATAAACCTTCTTTCAATTCAGCAATAGGGGAATTTTTTTCCCAACATAGTAGTACTATCTGGGCGAAATCTTATTTTTTTGTTCTATATCAGTGGTATGTGAAATATTTTTCCTCCAAGATCATTATAGTGCAGGAAACAAACTAGAGGATGACATATCAGTTTTTAAGGGTCAGGTCTGTAAGTGGCTTCATTATTTTCTCTAATATCTCACTCATCAGAAAGTACTCACATGGCCTCAATAAACCAAAAGGTAGTCTAGTAAATAAAGAATACACCTATATTTTAAGGTAATCTAAGAGTGTTTGCTACACCCCGTCAGATTTTTGAAAAATCTTACTATCCTCATTTTACGATCATGAATTCTCTACAATTATTATGTCCTAAAGCAGAAGCTAATAAATAAAAAGCTTTAGTTATGAAATTCTAACAAATTATATTCCAACATTTTTGTCCTCCAAATTTTCCATCTCACTCTGAAACAGAAAGGAATACTTGTATGCATAGCTACAATGTGGGGGTTCTCTTATCAGCAATGAAAAGATATGTTGTAGGGATTCAGCTTGACCTGACAGCAGCCATCTTCATTCTTACCTCCGTGATTGCCCCTGAGTATCCCTGGGCTATTTTCTCTCGATAGTTTCCACCACACCATAAATCGACAAAGCCATTCAGCCAGTCTTTGGTGCATTCAGTGCCAAGAATCCATAACCAACTAATAAATAAATAAATAAAAAATATGCCTGATTTCTTTGATGCTACCTTGAGATAAACCAAGTATATTTTGGCTTGGATAAAGACGCTGTAATCCTGAGCACATTATAAACCCTCTTCGTCTGACCCAAATCATGGAGTCCACTGATCTTAGTACCACCTAGGACCACAATTCTGTCAGTAACACTTCACTAAAGTGCATTCGGTGCAATCTTGGATCTGTCTGCCTCTTTCTTTGCTCTCACAGCATTTTATGGCCTGTTCCCATAAACTGGGTTTTTCTAGAACGTGTATCACATTTAATTGAGACAGGCACAACTATTTCACTGAGTTAAAATTAAATGTACACAGTATCATGTAACTCATTTCACTTTTTTGAAGTGTCAATTGAAAGCATAATATCCTACTGTATGCATAATGATTAACCAATCCTGACTCCAGTAGCAATATAATTTTCCATGTATACAAGATACTTTTCAATAGGATATCATATTGTTCCTAATAATCAGCCAAAAAACAAATTGAGGTCCTGGAGCAGTTGCTTAGTGGTTATGGTGCCATGCCTGGCATGCAGAAGCACCTGGGTTCAAATCCCAGCACCACATATACAATTAAGTGTCAGAGAAACAAAAATCAGATGAAAAATAAAAGTTGATTCTCTTTTTCTCTCTCACTCTCATTGCCCCTCTCTCCCATTAAAAAAAAAAAAATTGAGATACGTAATACTTAAAATACCTTATACACTATACTAGGAAAACACAAGTGTATGTGTTCATATACAAATATATGTAAAATATTTATAAAGTAAGTATGTATGATAATTTTATTTCTTAAGTGAAATTTAAGAGACAATTCTTTTTGAAAATGTATTATTTTTATTGAGAACAAAATAATATATAATGTATATAGATTCTGAAGATTAGATTTACCCTCAAGAGTGCCCCCCAGTTACCCACCCTTACCCCTCCCTTCCCCTTCCCACAACATCTCTAAAAAAGTATTAGTTTGTGTAACATTACACGTTTTCTGGATTTAACACATGATAATAGACCACCTTTGTCAATGGCCAGGGTCTAGTTCCAGCCTCCACAGATTAGTGAAGACAATTCTTTTTGATAAGAAAATCAAACCATAGAGAAATGATTCAATTTCACATTACTAGCAAATGGCACATTTAATTTTAAACACAATTAGTCTAGATAGCTATAGAAAACACCTTCAGCAAAGCATAAATGTTTACTGTAGCTGATAAAACTATAATATTGTGGTTAAAAGCTATTTGAAGGAAGATTTATTGCAGAGAACTACTCTTAAGATTGCAAATGTGTATAAGCACAAATCTGAGAACAGGTAGAGAAATCCATTTCCATTTATCTTTAAGCCAATAAATCTGTAGTGGTTTCTCCAACTGAATATTTTTCATTTGTCTCAAATGCAATATGTCTAAAATGCAGCTAATTAATTTCACCTCTAAGCATGCCCTTCATGTTATATTCTTTTCTTTCTGAGAATGGCATCATTATCTAACTGGCTAGCTGCCCAAGTCAAAATCCTTGGTGATGTTGCTGAATTTTGTCTCTTGTTCACATGAAACACCTAGCAGTCAAAGGGTCTTGCCATTAACATTTCATGCTCATACAATCCTTCTTTTCTAAATTCCTTGCCAATTTCAAATACTGATTTTTTTTAATCTGGGAATTCTTAATCTTCCACTCAATTTTCTTAAGCCTTTAAAATTCATCCTTCAACCTTCTGCTTAAAATCCACGCATATTTAGGTTAGTATCTTATCAGTAGTCAAAATTAGTATCATCCATAATATTTACTTACACACAGCATACTTATATAAATAATTCTGAACTAAAACAAAAGACTTCTTAAATCAGACAAACAAAATTAAGAGGTTAATTTAGTTAGTATGAATCTTAACTATTTTCACCAACACAAGAATACAAAGTTATTTTCCCAAAATATCCTTCTAGTATAGAAAGAAGACATAGCATAGCTGTTAAATCTTTCTTTCAGCAATCTTTCTGGATTCATCTTATTATTCTCTCCTTACAAACAGACACACTTTACCTGTACTTCACAGCATACCCTCAAGATGCTGTGTGCTTTTTTACAAATTGCTACTTGAGTTTCTCACTTAATTTGAAATATTCTTCCTGCTTCCTGAAGACATCCTTAAATTTTTCTTTCTTTTCTTTTTTTCATATTGGTTTAGCATCATTTTACATAATGAAGGGATTCATTGGTTCACATTCATATATGCATATATATCGACAAAGTTGCTTAAACTCGATTCTTGTTCAGAATCTCACCCCCTTCTCCCACTTCTGGTCCCATGACTCTGTAGTTTCAAGTTACAGATGTAAATAACCATATACATGCAATTTTAACATTGAAATTCTAGATTTGTATGCCTACCTGAGTATATTTGGGTTTCATTGTTAAATTTAATACTGAGTTCAAACAATGTCTTAGTGCTCCTTGGTAATGAGCTATTCTCTCCTATTTGACACTCAGAATAATATTTTGCATTGGTTCTTGCTCTTGTCTTATTTGGGTCTACTCCACTTCCAGATTTTGTCTTCCATATTCATGGACCATTTCATACCATTTTCAAGATGTCAAGCCAACCCACACGCTTTACACATAATAAAGTATTTTTTAAATGAACAATTTCAAGAGTTTTGATAAATTATCATAAAGTTAGTTAATTATTTCCTCATTTGTGAACAATAAGGTAGAAAGGAAGTTTAGTTCTTTATGCAGTTAAACTCATTTCATTCTAAATTAGATATTAGAGAAATAAGCTATAATTAGAAATTAATGTTCTACTTATCTTAATGTTCATTTCTTTGTCCTTGCCTTAATACTTTCTCTGAATTTTATTTGAAAGTCAAGAAATATGAATTACATGAGCATGCATTTCTTGTTATTATGATTGGTGGGATTTTTTTAAATTTCCAGCTAAAATAATTATCTACTTATGGTAACAATATATATTATTTCCACCCATCTGGCCCAGATTACAGCACCAATAATTTTTAAAAATTATATGAAAGGTATCCTCTAACTAAAGTTTTAACTATCCTTTACTCTTTATTATTAAAATTAAGTTAAATTTACAGTGATAGTATTTCTGTAGGAAAAATATAAATGTCCTGTTAGTAATATCAGAAATATTTCTCTTATATCAGGGAAAAATTGTATTTCTTTATAAAACTACCAGAGTAATCTTGCATGATATGAAAACCAGTCATGAAATGTAACACAGAGTTGATAATGTTTCCTCAACAGATGAGATATATGACAGATAAACATTTTTTCCTACCTTTTCGCACTGGCGTTTATCTCTCTCTCTTTTTTTCTGCTTTCTTCTCTATTTATTCTGTAACAATTTCTGGTAATAGAATCGCATTAGGATGATTTTTCAGTTCACCAAACTGCTTAACATTTTGTAAATATTTTTGTAACAAGTGTTGTTATCATTTTAAATATTATAATCAGAGGCATTTTATAAAAATTATAAGTGGCTCATATAAAATGCATATGTGATAATTCTGCAGTTGTTACATGACAATTTATGAATGTATGATTTGTTTATAGCTACTCTGTTGTCTTCTCAATGTATGATATTACCAGATGATATACATCAGAAATGTTGCAGTTGAGATCAGTTTAGCTAAGGTCAACAACAACAACAAAAAAATCAGGACATTATTTTGAAATCAACTAAGTTTTAGCATTTTCATGAATGAGAATTTTTTTAATACTGCTCACTCTTAGATCCAAGAATTTTCAAATAAGTTGTAAGAAAAAAGCATTTAAGATTGGCATATGATTATCAGATTGCACTAGATTATGACAATTACAGGACTGAGAAGTGGTAATGTATTAAAATGTAAAAGTTTCACATTAACTTTATCAATTTAGAGTGACTTTGGAAAATTAATTGTAGCTCTTTTTATCTTTTAATTTGTAAAATCACTTGCACCGAATGAATTCCTTATTATTGAAGGCAAACCAACAATAGTACACTTATCAAATGAAATTATCTTTCCACTATTGCATGTGAATGGTAAATGATTCATTAATTGGGGCTGGAGGGAGACTCGGTGGTTTCCGCACTTGTCTGGCATGTGCAAGGATGTGAGTTCAAATGCCAGCACCACATACACAACGAAATGTTGGAATAATGAAAGCCACATGAAAACTAAATAAAATTGATTCTTTCTCTTTCTCTCTCTGTCCCTCTCTTTTAAAAAAATCTTTTAACATGTAGTTTTAATGATATTGAGCCTGTGAAAAATCAATTTTTTAGTTGCTGATACTAGTTGCATCTTTCTATTCATTCATTATCTCTCTTCTACTTCTTTATCATGGTTCAGAAGATGTTCATTAACAAACTGTCATACTACAATTAGAATTTTCACTAGAATATACAGTCTTCAATAAAATAACCCTTCTTTTTGTAATTGGTTTGCAATCTCAACTTACATGACATTAAATTTGTCTCTGTATTTTAGGTATCCATCATGTTTAAAAGGAACTTAAAGGAAATTCAATCTTAGGTGTAGTACTTGAAAAAATGTTATTCCTGATCCAAAATTATGTAAGCAGAAGGGAGAGAAAATTTGTGATTCCACGGTTTGAAAGGAAAATATGCTCAGCCAGGGCTGAACAAATAGACTTGGGATGCCCTATAGCAACGGAAGATTGTAATGTAACGTTAGAAATGAAGTCATATCTACAAGCAATGGAGAATCAGGGGAGTGATTTTAAGCTTCTCTACGTAGAGTCTACACCTTAATATACTGAGGTGGAAAAATGATACCGAATGAACTGTGGATTTACATTAGTACAAGTATCGTAGCGGTACCTCAGTGAGTATTTTATGAAGCCTTTCTCAACACTAACACTTCCATAACTTCCTGAGTTATATGAAAGAAAGAGTCCTTTATTTTTAAAGTTCCTGCCAGGAGCAATGCAGAATCTTACTGGGATGAGAATTTTTCAATACAAAAGAAGAAATATTGAAAGGAGAATATACATGGTCAAATTCTAAATTGTGGAACTAAGATTAAGAGAATTACAACTTCAGTTTGAGAGTTTAAGGTCTGACCAGCTCCTACTGTTTCAATGTTGGGAAGCAATAAAAGGAAAAGACATTATAGGTAAAATGAATAATTGGAGACAAGTGTCTTTATTTTCTGTGTTGAGTATCAACAGTAAGTCTCAGTGTGCTTTCAACTGCTTCCTCTGCTTCACATCGGTCAAGGTCAAAATCAGGGCATTGGCTTGCCTGGGATCTCTTCCGAAATCTCTGAGAGAAAATCAACTCCAAGCCCTTTAGGGAAAGTCTTGACGGAATTTGATCACTGTGGTTGTAGAACTGATGTTCCTATTGGTGGCTGACTGCTGTCCAGGAGTTTCTCAGCAATTTTAGTGTCTCCTGCATTCCTTGGTTGTGCCTCCACTCATCTTCAAAACTATCAAAAGTAGATCAATTTCTCACACTTGAATCTCTCTACCTTCCATTCTGGCCCCAGCCTGAGGATACTCTTCTTTTAAAGGAATCATGTGATTATGTTAGTCCCAACTAAATAATCCAGTATAACCTATTTTAATCTACATAATTTTACTACTTCTACAAAGTACCCTTTGCCACATGACCTAACTTAACCTATGCACAGGACATTAGCATCAGACATCTTTGGAGGACCTTCATTGGCATTTGAGAATGTATTTCTGGGACTGTCTGTATCTTCACCTGTTTGCCAGAGGTGATTTTCTATCTGCCAGAATCTGTTAACCTCATGTGCAGTGTGGCCAAGAGGTGGTGGGGAATGAACACTTCAGAGTAGTGGTCCTCCAAACGTATTGAAAGGAGTTGTTGTCCAAAAAGCAGCAACCTTGTACCTGAGGCTGATACTTCTAAAGCCTATTTTAAGTCATGTCCCAGAATTCTCCAGCAAAAGGTCTAGTTATCAAAAGAAACACCTTCCTGGAAAGCGCACCCTTCCTTGTCTGTCTTTTTCTCTCACTTCCCTATTCCCAGCATGCTTCCTAGGAAACAATTATTTCCTATTCTATTGTTCAGGATGTTCTTTAATATACAAAAGAGTAACTAAAATTAGTAACAAATTTTAATAACAGAAATAACTCTTCATATCCTTTTCTTTAGTTAATTCTTTTAACACTCCTATGAGATGGGAATGTTTTCATAGTCCATTTTAAAAAGGAATAAATTTAAACCACAGAGGTTCAGTGGCTAAGGAAAGTCAGATTATAAATGATGCATGAGAATCTTAACTCCTATACAATGAGGTATGCATTGTAAATATTCCCAGTTTTACCATATTTCATGCATGAAAATTTATGTACAAAAGATTATTATATAAAGTGCCTAAAGTTTCAATCTTAGTAAGGAATATAACAGGACTGGAAGGCATGTATTCTTACTCCTGATTGTCTTCTTTCTCTTATAATACAAGACAATGATTTTAAACAGGCTGAGACTGATTTATTGAAGATCTTTAGTATCAGCCAAAAGGATTTGAAAATAATCCCTTTCATTCCATGGAAGGCCTTTGGAAAGTAAAATAGTGAAATAGTTACTTTATATCAAGACTTATTTTATTGCTTTTGTTCCAAGTTCCAGCAAATAGTTCTTTAAGACAATTACTCTGCCTAAAATATGTAAGATAAATTTGGAGGAATATGAAATTAAGGGTGTACAAACTAAAGGAGAGTTCATTTTTGTAATCCAGGCATTGAGTGATAAGGACCTGAAATAGGGCAATGCCAGAGACCACAGATTTGTGACTATCATAGATAGTTATGGAAAAATTGGTAGAAGGGAAAAATGGATTACCGGAACAATATACCGTGATATCATGCCATTATGTCTATTATTTTCTCTTTAAAATATGGGACACTGATCTTTTTAGCATTTGATGATGATGATGATGTGGATGGTGAGTGTGTCTATGTGTCTATTTGCAATCTATGATAGAAAAGTGAGAACAAGATTGTACTCAAAGATTTTGAGTAATTAAAATTATCCACTGCTCCATCACTCAGTGATCTTTCTTCCACACATACAGTCCTAGGGATACATTTGCCAAAATAAGAGAACCATAAGGTAGCCTTTATATATATATATTTGATAATTTGTATACTAAAACCTTATGACTGCTAGTTACATATCTGGGTCAAGAAAAGAAAATCCAAAGTTGTAAGATGTTCTGGTTTGGATATGAGGAATTCCCCAATAGCTCCTGTGTTTATACATGAATGTTTGGAGGTGAAATAATTGGGTCATGGGAGCTATAAACTTATTCCAGTTTGAATAGACTGACTGACTGGTAAGTGCAGGCAGGTGGGATGTGGCTAAAAGGCTGGTGATTAAGGGCATGCCCTGGATGGGAACATCTTTTCTGTGCACCCTCCACCCCTGCCCCCTGGACACCATAAAGTAAGCTAATTTTCTCTGCTGAGTCCTTCTCCCATGATGACCTACCTTGGGCCTACAGCCATGGGGCCTGGGTCTGTGGACTGAGGCCTCTACAATTATGAGTCTCAAATAAGCTTTTCCACCTCTAAGTTGTTCTTGTCACATATTTTGGTCACAGATGCAAAGCAGACTAAAACATATGGGAGAGCCTGGAGTGGTGGTGCACACTTGAGAGGCTGAGGCAGGAGGATCACAAATTTGAGGCTAGCTTCAGCAACTTAGTGAAGACCTTAGCAATTTGGTGAGACCCTGTTTCAAAATAAAAAATAAAAAGGAATGGGAATATGGCTCAGTGGTAAAGAGCCTCTGGGTTCAATACCAGTACCAAATTAGCAAACAAGTAAATAAAAATATATGCTATAATCTAATTCCCTACTGAGGCCAGAAGGCCCACACAGTGCTAGATTTTTGAGTATGGATGAAAGAACAGTTAATATCCTATTTTGTGTAAAGTATTTAACTAAGTATACATCTGTGTCTATACATATCTTTGCATATGGGTATAGAGTTTATAAATGTCAATCGTTATATCTTATCACAAACATGCTTATACTTAAATAATCAAAGAAAGGAAATAATCTGTTAGATTTATCTGTAAAGCATTCTTACAGGTGTTCTGGATGCTGTCATAAAATTCCACAGGATATCCCAGCTTCCGTTTTACCTTGCTTTCTCCCCCTTTCCTAGTCCACTCTCAATTTACAGCAGCTGGAGAGAATATTAAAATAACTTGCTTCACATGGTGTTTCCATTTAAAACACTCTAATGGCCTCCCCTTACCACTATACAATGAAATGCAAATTCTTATCATGTTGAAGGGGTTCCCCTCATGCCCTGATGTGAACCTGCATACCTGACTGTCTACCACTCTTTCATTAAGTTTTAGCTACATTGGTCTTTTTCTAACCCTTTTGAAGATTGTTTCACCAATTGTTACTATTGAAAAAATTTGCTTTTAATCAATAGTCATAGTTATATTATAATTATGGCATACAATATGTTGTATTGTACTGAAACACTCTTTCCCATGGGCTCCATGTGACAGCTTCCGAAATTCAGATCTGCAATGCATGTTATCATGTTATCTCTTCTACAAGGCCATCCCTCACCCACGTAACATTTACACACACAGACACACACTCACTCACTCACACACACATATGTGTGAAAGTCAAGTTTTGTTTTATTGGTTACTATTGTTTGCTTCTCACTATTAGAAAGTGAGTTACTACACCATACAGTAGTCCTAATATCACCAAGAAAAATAGTAATCACTTAGTAAATAACTGTCAGATTAGGTGACTGGTGGATTAGTAGCAAGTACTAAATAATAAATGACTTTTAAAACTGTAAATCTTGGGGCTGGAGGGGTGGCTCAACGGTTTTGGCGCTTGGCTGGCAAGCGCAAGGACCTCGGTTCAAACCCCAGCACCACGTATACAACTAAGTGTTAGAGCAACTAAGGCCATGTGAAAAACTAGATAAAGTTGTTTCTCCCTTTCTCTGTATCTCTCTCTCACTGTCCCTCTCTCTTTAAAAAAAAAAACTGTAAATCTTGCAATAAAACTCTAAATAAATATTTTAATATCTGCAAAATTCAAGTTTATATCTAATTTTTATATGTTCATTGATACAAGCTGGTATTCTGAAGATTATGGGTAGTCAAATCCATATCAAATTCTATGTTTTTACCATAATTATTTAACTGTGGACCTTGTAGAATATTATAGGATTTAAAATTATTCATGTTGAAGTATATTTTTAAAAATATATTCACATATATGAGACAATGGAATAAATATTAGGATGTTATTATTTATATTATGTAATGTATTATTCAAATTATCATAAACTTATGTAAGAAAACAATGAAAGGAAAGAGGGAAAAGGAAGTGACAGAAAGGACAGAGAGAAGAGCTAGAGCAGAGAGGTAGAGGAAGAGAAAAGGAAGAGGGAAAGATACAAGAGGGGGAATGGGATTCACAGATGCAGGCACACTATAACCCCACTTTCTCGCTTTTGAAGAAAACAGCCATTGATTTAAAGGCATCGTTAATCAGCGCAGTTTAGTCAATTTCACACAAATTCTTTTTTTAAAATTTATTTGACATAGTCTTGCATATTGGAGCGAATCATTGCTACGTATTCATGCCTTCGTAGATATTGACACAGTAAGTTGAGTCTGATCCTAGTCTAGGATCAGCACAAATTTATTCTGAAATAGTACTATTAAGATCTGTTCAAACTATTAAAAAGGCAAATGGAAGTGAGCAAGAAAAAGGTCCTTATTTTCCTGGAGCTGAGTCACTGAAAAGAATTGTGATAGCACTTGCTTGGGTTGTGTTGATGGGAAAAGTCAGTGGAGTGTCTGCCTGCTCTACAGCATCACTTGCTGGGCTGTCTCATGTTGCTGGGGACACAGTTCCTTTGTTTTCTATATCTATGACACAGTGTAAGATGTACATCAGACATCGCCTAATGAATCCCCTGTAATTTCCTTTAGATGTTCTAAAATGTATATTAGCAATTATATGTGCATTTATTTGTAAGATATCAAAAGAAAAAGGCTCTGCTAAGCAGTGAGAGTATGATATACATAACAGTTTTGTTTGTAATTTTTCCAATGGATTAATATTCTTGCATGTGTTAGAGACATAATTATTTATTTGAAGATTGTACAGTATGATTATAAACACTCCCAAGATTTATACTGTTTAAACTGATTTTCTTTGACTCTACACATCAAATTGAAGGATGGACTCTTTGTGAATGAAAAGGAAGCAGCACTTTAATGACATTTAATTTGATTTTCATTTTCTGAAAATTATTTTCATATAACTAATTTTATGATATCTTACTGATGGTTTATGTTTCTCTCCATTTTTGTTTTAGTACCACTTTTTTTAAATATGTTTTTTGAAAACATGGTTATTAGCTAAACCCAGAGAGTCCAGGGCCAAATATTTTCCCTCATTTGTGGTGGCTGGAGCTAATCCAAGGCTTGGGGTAAAGGTAGATAAACGCATGGATTAGAACCGTAGAAACATGCAATATGCTAATATTTATGAGATACAGTTGCAAGACATTTGAAGAAGCTATATTGCATGCCTTTACAAAAACATAAATGTTTAATCCTATTGTTAAATATATAAAAGAATAACAAGAGATGATAGCAAGGGAGAAGGGGAGATGTTGGAACCGAGATAAAGCAAGGCACATTCCAAGCATTTGTAAGTATGGCACTATGTATACTATAGTCCTGTACATAAAAATATTCTTCATAGATATAAGATTTATGACACTGTACTTGGATTTTTTAGGAAAGATATAGGACCCAGAAGAGAGGCAAGGGATCAGGGGATGTGAGGAGGGGAGGTAGAGGGGTAAAAGTGGGAGATAATGACCAAATTGTATTGCTGTATTGTGTGCATCTAGGAGTATGTGACAACACATCCCATCATTATGTACAACTACAAAACACTACACTGATAAAATAAATTAAAAAATCAAACATGGTTATTAAAAGTATTCATACATTTCATATTCTGAGAATACTTATGAGATAGGTCGACTGAAATTTTTGATATAAATATAAAACAGATAAGTTTCAACTTTATTTATAAATTAATGAATTCATTCATGCACTAATTTCAAAATGTGTATTTTAAGACACCTGTCTGTCCGGTGCATGTGTGGGACACTGAGTGGTGACATGCTGAAACGATAGATTTATATTCTGTTTCAGGCTGCATTTACTCCACATGTAGGACCAAGAAGCATCCGTGTTCAATAAAACAAACCACAAAAGTGGTATGGTGGTGTTCTGTGGATAGACAATAATCACTAAATAGTTTTTATGATTTGCACAAACAGTCCTTTTTACAGGAATCACTTTCTGGACGTTCTGAAGTTAAGATGAGGCCTACAATCAGCTATTTAGAGTAGAAGTGGCATTGAGGATACTATGGGACAAGACCTAAAATGCAAAGGTAGTACAGGGAAGAAGACCAATGGAATAGAATAGAAGACCCCGAAACAAATCCTCAAATCTTTAAACATCTGATTTTTGACAAAGGGGGACAAAATATTACGTGGAGAAGAGACAGCCTCTTCAACAAATGGTGCTGGACAAACTGGTCATCCACCTGCAGAAAGTTGAAATTAGACACATATCTTTCTCCTTGCACAAGAATCAAATCAAAATGGATCAAGGAGCTTGATCCATTAAACCAGCTATGTTGCAACTGATAGAAGACAAAATTGGTCCAACACTTCAACATTTGGTAGTAGGCAAAGACTTTCTCAACAGGTCTCCAAAAGTGAAGGAAGTAAAGTCAAAAATCAGTGAATGGGATGCCATAAAGCTAAAAAGCTTTTGTACTGCCAAGGAAACAATTGAAAGAGTCAAGAGGTTTCCTACGGAAATGGAGAGAATCATGGACTATGATTCCTCTGACAAGGGTCTCATATCCAGAACCTACAAAATCCTCAAAAATCTCAACTACAAAAACACCAACAGCCCACTTGATAAATGGGCCAAAGAGGTAAATAGAAACTTCTCACCAGAGGACATTGATCAAGTCAATGCATACATGAGAAAGTGCTCTAAATCTCTAGTAATCAGAGAAATGCAAATGAAAACCACATTAAGATATCACCTTACACCAGTCAGAATGGCAAGGATGAAGAAAATAAACAACAATAGATGCTGGAGGGGCTGTGGAGAGATAGGCACACTAACACACTGTTGGTGGAACTGCAGACTGGTACAGCCCCTCTGGAAAGCAGTATGGAGAATCCTCAAAAAAACTAGGGATGTATCCACCATATGACCCTGCTATTCCACTCCTGGATATCTTTCCAGGGGACTTAGAATCAGCACATTATAGTGACACAGCAACATCTATGTTCATAGCAGCACAATTTACTATTGCTAGGCTATGGAAACAACCCAGATGTCCCTCACTTGAAGAATGGATCCAAAAACTGTGGTACATTTATACCATGGAATGTTACACAGCAATTAGAAACAATGATATTGCAGCCTTCGAAGGTAAATGGATGGCTATGGAAGAGATCATGATGAGTAAAATCAGCTTAGCCCAGAGATCTAAGGTTTGATTGTCTCCACTCATCTGTGGAGGTGGGGACTAGACCCTGGACAGTGAGAAAGTTGTTCTATTAGCATGAGTGAAATCCAGATAAGATGTAATGCTTTACAACCTAATACTTTTTTTTAGAGATATAGTGGGAAGGGGAAGGGTGGGATAAGGGAGGGTAATTGGGGAGGGCACTCCTGGGGGTAATTGCAATATTCAGAATATATACACATTTTATATTATTTTGTTAAAATCTTGTAAGGTTGTTCAAAAATAAAAAAAAAAAGAGAAAATGAATGGAGGCTGGAAAGAAATACACCAAAATGTTAGCATGATTGTTATCTCTGTTGGAATTTGAGGATATTTTAATTTTCTTAACAGACAGTTTTGCTCAATTGAATTTTCTGCAATCCTAATATTACCCAGTATTGTTTTAAATAAAAAAGTTTAAATTGTAAAATAAATAAATAAATAAATAAATAAAAAGTACAGACAAAAAAAATTGAGTTTGGGAACATATTGAGCCAATCTTTTTTAAGTTTGATATTATTATCTATTATTCAAAACTAATGTTTAAAATAGATTGGATCTACAGGCAATGGTGATAATGAAGACCTAAGTTAAATACGCAGTATGGACTGAATAAATAAATAAACAAATTATTAAAAAAATAAAAAGAAAAAACACAAAGTGTGGAGAGGGGGCTGCTCTGAGTTACCCCATGTTATGTATTACATCATTTCTCAGGTTGGACCTGAACCTGAGCTACTCCATTTTGTAAAGCCCTAGTTTGCCATAACCTGCTCCATTTAGAGTATTGGTACTGAGGGGGAATGAGTCTATACCTTATTTGTACCATAAACAACCACCACCTGTCTCGTACAGCCATGAGGCACAAACTCAAACTAATCATGCCAAGACAAGTTAAAAAAAAAGAAAAAAGAAAACAGGCATTCAGAATGACTATGAATAAACTTTCAGTAGTGGGCAAGAAAGGGGTATCATAAGGCTATTGAGGAACATAAAGGAAACAAATAGGATTTAGTTAGCTTAGTTAAGTTATCTGGATTTTTATATCTGTGTTGAAATCATTGAAAAGTGTATGTAATGAAGTTCATTGCCTGTATAAAATCCCTAGTGATAGCAAGCACTTGGGTTACTGTGGAATATAAATAGTAGAAATATTCAGAACAAAAATTCACACAAATTCTCTTTTCTGAGGGATCACTAAAAGTAGGGGAAATGAATATTTGGGCTTGAAAGTATCCCCTCCAAGATTCAGGTCTTGAAACATACTGGCCCGTGTGATGTATTAAGAGGTGGGGCTTTTCTAACAGGTCATTAGGCCACATCAGTTCTCTCTCTGGTCAATAAAATTAAGACCCTCATGGAAAAGATTTCACACAGTGTTCAGCTCTCTTGCCTTTCTGCCTTCCATCATGGGAGGACAGATGTCTCCCCTCTGGAAAGAAACAGCAAATGGCTACCATTTTGAAATCAGAGAGAAAACCTCATCAAATAATTAAACTTGCTGGTGCCTTATTCTTGAACTTCCCATTCTCCATAATTGTGACAAATTCTACCCTTTGCTTTTGTGGCATATTGTCAATTCCCAGTGTTTGTTATTTTGTTACAGCAGCACAATGAACTAAGACACTCAGTGACCTATAGAAAGTTTCTGCAGGGATTCAGTTGGGAGATGATGTTAAAGCAGACATACAGATGAAGAAGCTGAAGACAACATCGCCTCTACCACAAAATGATTAACTGTAAATCTTGCCTAGAATTTAAGACAAAGGATAAGTTCAAATGGTAAAAGTTAAGGGTACATATAATATAATATTTAAAAAGGTAATTTAAATGAACTATATTAATGATTTTTTTGTATTACGTTAAGAGTGCTGGACTTTTTTTCTTTGTTTTTCTTCACGGTAGTGATTCATAAGTTTGGACCTTGAATAGCATCATCTTCATCTGAGAACTTCACAGAAATAAAAATTCTTAAATCTGAGCTTAGTCTTACTAAATCAGGACACTATGAGTTTAGAGACTTATAATCTGGTTTGAACAAACCCTCCATGCAATGCTAGTATAAACTCAAATTTGAAAATCATTGCTATATTGAAACTTGCATTCCATGCTCTGTTTGAATTTTTTGTTTTAAAATATTCACTTGAGGAGCGAGAGTGGTGGCGTATTAGTACAGCACTTGTCTGGCATGTGTGAAGACCTGGGTTCAAATTCCAGCACCACATATACAGCTAAGCATCAGGAAAACTAAAATCAGATGAAAAATTTAAAAACTGATCCCCTCTCTCCCTCCCTCCCCCGTCTCCCTCTCTCTCTCTGTCTCTCTCTCTCTCTCTCTCTCTCTATATATATATATATATATATATATATACTGAATATATATATATTTCAGTTCATTACTAATAGATATTTTTTAAAAATTAAAATTCCCACTTACTAAGTGAATGATTCATAAAAATAACAAAGGACATAGATATATTACACAATCTGAGGCAAAGATTACAGGGGAATAAGGAATTGATAGTTTATATTATGCAGTATAAAGACAACCAGAAGTAGCCGTGTGGAATTCTGGTGATTTTGATACATTGTAAATTCACATTTGAATTGGTCTTAAAGGGTAATATTCTCAGGCAAGCAACCTTTATATTTGTATCAGTTTCCTAGGGCTTCCTTAACAACGTAACAAATACTTCTTGTTCTCAAACACCAGAAATTTAATTTATTCTGTCCCAGTTCCTGAGGCCCGAAAGTCAGAAATCAAGGTGCTCTTTTGTCCTTTTCAGAGACTCCATGGAAGAAACTGCTCAATCTTCTCCCAGTTCAAATTTTGTTAGTGTAATCACTACTGGCAATGGTAAGTAGTACTACATTTTTTTCCACCCCTTGATTTATGGGCTAGTGAATCCTGGCAATTGGAAAAACAACATATATTGGATGCTGATTTAGTATATACAACATCTCCAAGAATAATACTCCAGTCTAGAAAAATATTGCCAGTTTGTTGTGTATTGGCACTGTAATTCTGTCTCCAAAATCTATTCCACTGTTCTGCAAATCAGCTGATTTCAAGATGATAGAAGACATGGTATAACCAGTGAATTGCATAAGCATGACTGCCCTGTCTTATTTGCAAGGAGTGAATTCTCACAGAAGAAACAATGTTGCATGGGATACCATGATAGTGCATGAGAAATTTAATTTAATAAAGATCTGGATGGTCATTTTTTCCAGAAGCATTGCATGCAAGAGGACTTTCCATATCCAGAGTAATTGTTGCACTATAAACTGAGTATTGTCTTTTGCTTCTAGAAGTTGTATATTGTGGTTTGGGATCTGGAGTGTTTCCCCAAACTCATGTGTTGAAAGCATGATTCCCAAAGGAGCAAGATTCAGAGGTGGGGCTCTGAGCTCAAGGTATTAAGTCACCAAATAGATTAATCTATTGGTAGCTGGATGGACTACTGGCATGTGGGACCTAGTTAAAGAAAGTATATCACTATGGGCATACCCAGGAAGACTTTATCCTGTCCCCAGGCCATTCCCCCTCTTTCTCTGCTTCCTGATTACCATCAGTTTAGAATTTTCCTCTTCCATGCCTTTCTACTATAATATTTCTATCTTAGAGCGAGCCATCACAGACTGAATTCTCTGCAGTCATGAGCCTACATAAATCTTTCTTCCTGCAAGTTCCTCTTGTCAGTTATTTTGGTCACATCAACAAAGAGGTGACTAACTCATGGTCCAAAAATAATCAACCTATCACCAGGTAGCTGACTGATCATGGGGAAATGGTACCATAGCAAGAAGTCTGGTTTTCTATTCCTTGCAGACTGAGTACTCAGCCATGACTCTATCCACTCCTGTTATAAAAGTCCATGTTGTGGAGCCCATTCATAAACCAACCCTCCTGCCATCACCATTTTGTTGATGAGTCCATTAGGCAATGGCAGGACATGCACAGGGAAAGAGGCTGAGTGGCATTCACAGAACAGTGTATATTACTCACTTAATTGCTGAAATTTTGTTCTGCTGAGGTCGGCCTTTGGTGAGCATTCACATGAAATGTAGACATCTTCAAGTTTTCGGCCCTTTTGTATACTTCGTCCTAAATCTTCTTGTCACCAATCTTCCAGTCATGTTTCCTTCCAAGACCATGACTAACCAGATAAACCATTGGTTAAAGCTCCAAATCAGTATATAATTATAAATCTGACTACTTCTGCTTCATAGAAAATGAACTGTGTACATGGTTGAAGTTTGGCTCACTATGGGGAGCCTTTCCCTCCATGATATTCCTCCCAGGATTTCCCAGAACGTGCATGTGGCAACTCATTACTTTCAGGCAGTTTCTATATACCAAGCAAAAAAAAAAAAAAAAAAAGAAAGAAAGAAAAGAAATCTAAACCAGGCAAGAGCTATCTCTTCACAATAAACAGTATACTACATAACAGCAGAGATATTAATTTGCCCAAATAATGAAATTATACCTTGAGCAAAAGGTATGTTTGGATTCAGCACCTGGATAAATTTATAATAATCCGTACTGATTCTGTAAGACTCATTTATTTTCCACACAAGCTAAATAAGCAAGTTGAAAGATGGTGTGACTAATCCCTACAGTGCCTCCAGCAATTCAATATTACTTTTGATTGGCTAGTGTTCCCCTTTATGGACAGTTCAAAGTGATTTCACTTTTCTACCATGATAGCCTTTTCTTTGTAAGCAGGGCACCAACATGGGAAATTTTCTGACTGCATTTACTCCAATTATGCCTAACTCTAGGGAAAGCCATAGGATGGCTCCAGGAACACACTTTGCATGATGTCCAGTAAGGCTTAAAAGATAGTTCATGATCATATGTTCTTGAGTATTTCTAGAGACATGAAGAAATCAGGTAAAATAAAATGTTCAATAGTAAATACCAATGGTCATTATGTCCAAATGCAAATTAAGCAATTATCTGGATAAATGATAAGCCCTTGAACACAGAAAGGGTGATAGATAAAATTTCTGAAGCACTGATAAAAATTATAATTTTAATAGATGTTCTTAATATATTGTGCAATTCCTTTTAGGTTTACACAAATACTATCAAAATAGTCTCAATTATTATATCATAAAAGTAAGTGTATTGCGAGAGTATAATTATAGTTTTTTAAAAAAATAATATAGTATCTGTTCAAATCAACAGGGTAGTTCATTGTCAGAGAGTAATCAGCAGGGAGTATAAATTATCATTAAATGGAAGCTAGCAATATTGTGGAAATTTTACTTAATCACAAAAGCTGATATTCACAATTAATATTAAATGTAGTGATTACAGATTTTTATTTCATTTTATAACATGTCATACACTATGCTTTTTGTGTATTATTATTTATTACATGTGTAGCTATGAATTAAATGATGTTTATATCTTCAATTATGTTTTAGAAAAACAGATTCAAGTATTACAATAATCTTCCCCTAATCACATATTCTTCCTTCTTTCTCTTTTCTTTTTTCTTCCTTTTCCTCTCCTTCAGCTCCACTTCTTCCTCCCTCTCTTCCTTTCCACTTTTCTTATATTTTTCTGGTTTTCCTTTTTAACTTTACTATTTTGCTTCAGTATCTAGAACATGACATATAACCTGTTCCTCAATAAAGGTCTGTTAGGGAAATACATAGATTGGTTATTCCTTAAACTGACCCTGTTTTATTATTTTTAAATGAAATGCAAAGTACCAACACAATCAGAAGTCATCAGACAATGTAGCAAGTAGCTTATTTCTGTTGTAGCTTCGATTTGAAAGGAACCAAAGACTTGGTCTGTGTTCCAACAGATGCTAAAGCAATGAGGGCATATTGAATGCCATCATGTCAAGGTTAAAGTTCCTTCATTGGGTATTGAACTCTGTGTATTTCTTATTACTGGCTGCATGTGTTCAGTGTCTGAGGACATTTCTTTAGATATTGCTGCAATTTTTGAACACAGCTTCATAATGTGTCCTATGCCATTACTTTATTTCTTTTATCTGACTGGATAAAGGAAACTAAACACCAAATGCTATATATAGCATTCAATTTTATCATGAATCTGTTCACTGTAATCTTCATAGGTTTTCTTAAATATTCAAGGTATTTTGATCATGAAATGAGAATTGCAAATTATTCATAATTCTAAGAATGTCATTTGGAGGTTCCTTATAAGGAAAGGAAAACACTGATCAATTAAAACAATCTGTCTTTATCTATCTTATAGAAGTTTACTTTGAATTTCTTATTTTAGAAACATCAGAGTATGCTTCTACTCAGTAATTAATATCCTTTTCCTTCTCTCTTTTTTCTTGGACAGAGTACTTGGGTATTGTGAAGTGGTTATGTTCATGTTCATCATTTTTTTTTCCAAATTGAAGTTAATGATAGAACATTGTTCCAGTCAAATGTTTTTCTGTGACTAAGGCAAACATATATTAGCATTTTAGGACAGCTCACTACTTGCTTTGTACTGGGAGAGTACTCTGAAAAGACTAGTTGTTTTTATCATTTAAATCTGGTGCACAAAGGAACCCTTAAGTAAATGAAAATCTCTTTTCTGACTATACTCTAATTTAGAAAAAAGAAAAAAATGTCTAAGTATGTATGAACTATTCATATGCCAAGGGCTAATTTAAACTGTCAATGTTTTTATCCAAATGCAAATTAAACAATCTTCTGGCATGCATATATAATAATAATTGCTTTTCCACACAGATGCATTAATATTATATGAAGTCTAACTATCACTTGATGGAGAAATTTTGCCGACAGCTTAGTCTGCTTTATCTATGAGAATAATATTTTCATTAATATTACATGTGATTTTACTAACTCCTTAGAAGTAGTTTGACTTGGACATGTTTCTGCTACAAGTGGGACAACTTTGAGTGATGTCTCTGTTCTGGGGCATAGTCTTGCCTTTAGCAACAACATTAATCAATTTTGCATGAGTGAAAGTTATTTTGTTTTTATTTTTGAAAAATACACTATTTCCTGGAGTACACTTTTTGTAACATTTGAAAGAAAATGCACATCTTTGATCCTTCATGATGCTATTTGAAGATGCATAAAAGACAACCCACTGGGTAATAGAAAAGTATAAATCCAATAAATTTCATGTTAGATATTCATTACACTTCCAATACTCACTTTCATTGTTTTTTTTTTTTTTTGGCTCCTTTTTCAAACCCATCTCTTTCCAGGTACCTTTCTGTTACTACTAACAATAAAATATTCTATGCTGTAGCTAAATTTACTCCTTAATTTAATAATATAATATTGAATTCTATTAATTTTTTCATCATTTACCCTTTTTCAAACAGTTCATGAAATGCTGATCTTAATTTGTACTTAAATAGAAACAAAAGTGGAAAATTTAACAAACTTAATCCTAGCAAAACTAGAGAAACATACACTTTAAAGTACAAAATGAAACCCCCAAACATGCTTACTAAATATTACTATAAGCTAAAGAATCCTATCAAGCATGAATAAGTTTATGTTCATGTGTAATAAAGAAGTTGTGACATTTAAGTAAAAATCATAACTTAAGAAGTATTTTAGGGGCTGGAGCGGTGGCTCAGCAGTTACAGTGCTTGCCTGACATTCACAGGGAGAACAGTTTGAACCCCAGCACCATGTGCACAATGAAGTGCTGAAGCAAAGAAAGTCACATGAGAAGCTAAATCAAATTGATTCTCTCTCTCTCTCTATCTCGTTGTCCCTCTCTTTTTTTAAAAAAAGAAGTTTTTCAAATTTATAAAATGTTTATTAAAATTGTTGCCTTTTTGTCTTTTGAAACGAACAAATATTATAAGAACCATTCTGTAGATAGGGCAACTACAAGTGATTGGTTCTCAGACAATATTTTTCAGTGGCTGCCCTTATCTTGAGTAGTACATTCTTAATAAATCAGTACGATTTAATAAACTAAAAATATTTAGTGGTTCATATTTATATTGAGCTTTGCACTCTAATCTTGTAGTCCAAGTATAAAAAAAAGTGTCTACCAGTTAAACATTGTAAGATAATCTCTTACATTTACTTCCAAACTCTTTTAAAAACCACATCAAATTGATTGTAAATGGAAAAAAAAGGCTTATGTTCATAATGAAAATCAGCATGGAAGAGAATGTAATGCCAATTACTCTTTGGATACAAGAGTATAGATGGCCAGACGATATAAATTAAGCGGATCTGAAAACTGATATAAAGGCTAACAGAAAATTAAAAAATAAATAAGCTGCTTGTACTATAGCAGTGCAGGAAGGTTTGGGAGGTAGAATTATAATGATTATTTGAAAGTGAAGATATAATTGAAAATAAAAAATGGTTAAAATGTGCATAGTAAGTAATTAGGCTACAAAATAGCCTCCTTCTTGCTGCACAAAAAAACTTTGCCTTTATCTCCAAATGTTTCGGAAACGTTTGAGACTTTGGTGTTGGAGATACCAAACACAAGTGTGGGTAGGAAAACTGAATGGAACAGAGAAACACTTCACTCACCTGTGCTCTTCCATTAAACTCATGGATTATTGGCAGGCAGGCTAATATATCAACCCTGGGGATCAGAAAATTCCTCTCAGAAAAATTCAGCAATAAAAGCTATAAAGATTGCCGCAATAAGGAGTTCTGATAGATCCCTTAGGCACAATCATCCATGGTCCAGACATCCCTGCTGGAACATTAGAATTCCAATTGGTTTTCCAATGCTAATTAAAACTACAAAATTCAATGACCAAATATATTCAAATAAAATAGAATAAAAGGAAAATTATATCAGAGAAAAGTAACATATTCCAAATTGTACAAGGAAATTATATAGTTAGGAGAAAATGCTGCTAGGATAATAGTTTCATGATGCTGTTCTAGCTTCACCAAATAAAGCTTACAAAATAATTCTCAGGGGATCAAAATAATTCTAATAACTTAATTGTAAAATATAATAAAACTATAGTATATTTACAGAAATACAAATTATTCAGGAACTAAAAATGATAAAATTTGCAGTGTTGGACATGTAATAAAAAGTAGCCAAGCATGCAACGGAGCATGCGAAAGCATCTGATTATGAGGAGAAAAATCAATTAAAGAGACCAAGATGTGAATCAGATTGTAGAATTATCCAACAAGAACACTGAAAGTGGCATTATAACTGTAATCTAAGTATAGTAGCCAAGTTTTAGCATAACTTTATTATTTTAAGTGTTTTGTGGAATTAGTGAATAGCATGATAATTAAAAATTTGCATTTGCTCTATGTCATTCACTCTACTACCTTTCAGATAATAGATTTAGGATCATTTACCAGCTTTCTCTTATTAGTGCTATTTCTTACAGTATTTGTTCTTGATCTTCTTAGGTTATCCCTTTGCCTACTTTCCTGAGTGAGTGCATCATCTCTTTTTTAGATTTTTCTGTTTTCTTTCAGAGGTTGCTCACCAAGTTATATCTCCTAAACTTCAGAAGGTCAAACACTTTCTGAAAACTTTGAATGAATATCACACAAACTAATAATCTGTGTTTGAAACAGAAACAAATTACACCTCTCTCTTTGTTTGGTTTCCTTCATCTGTTCTTTAGCTTTTTCAGACTATTGTACACTGATTTACTCTGACTGAAGAACTGATATTTCACCCTCCTTTTATACCAAGGCTTCAAGTAGAACCAATCTCCAAGGCATCTCTCAAATCATCTCCTATCTCCATTCTCTATCCATGACCTTAGTGCAGCCACAGACCTTTCAAAACTGGCTTTAAGCTACTAGTTCACTTTTTGCTCATTTAGCTTTCAGGTTCATTTTGCCTTGTTGTTTTGAAATTTGATTTTATAATGATTATAGATTTAAACAGAAATTGCAAAGGTAGTGCAGAGTTGTTGTGCCAAATGTTAACATCTTCTGTAATCATAACACTTAAATTCTTGGCTGAAACTAAAAAAAAAATTGATATATTGCTATTGCTATACAAATTTTATTAGTGTTCAAAAATTTTTTTCCACCTAATGCCATCTTGTTGTCCAGAATCCCAAACAAGACAATACACTGAGTTTTCTATCAGGTTTCCAAGTGTTTGCTTGTTGTGACCAAGTTACAGATGGCCTTTCTTTATTTTCATAATGCTTACAGTTTTAAAAAACACTTTGGAGATATTTTCTGAAGGTCTATCATATTTTAATCTTTTGTCATGATTAGATTTGATTTTATTTATACATGTGGGAATGTATTTTGGAACACTATAGCAGAGAGGTTCTCTTTGTTGATGTGTCATAGGACAATGATAGTAAATTGAATTGTCACTAGAGATATTGGTCTTGATCACTTGGTTAAGGTTATATCTTCCAGATTTTTCCTTTATTTTGTTCTTTGTAAACTAGTCACTAAGTTTAGCCCACTCTCAATAGGAAAGGAATCATGTTCCATCTCCTAGTAGGGAGACATCAATCTGTATATATTATTTGGAATTTTGTGAGGAAGATGGCTCCTTTGTAACCCTCTTCTTTTCCTTTGGCTCTGTTTTTTCTAAGACTGAAGAACAAGGACTTCAGCAAGATATCCAACAAATTTTAAATTAGGCAATTACTTGACTAGCCTGAAACTTCATTATTTAATTCAGAAATTAAGTCCAAAATTCAATTAAGTCTTGAAACTACTTCCTGTATTGACTTGTGAGGACCTATTACAGTTTTGTGTCATGATGTTCCAGATTATGCTTTTAGTTTATATTTATCTTGGAACAATCTATCTATATGAGAATACATCCTGAAAACCCTTCTTATAATGTATCCTGAACATTTTCAAAGAAAATCAAACTATTTTTTCCTTATGTTATTGTGTTAGTATTAGACCCTACAAATGGGCCAGCCCTTCCTTTCTTCCTTTCTTTTTCAAAAACAAGATTTAAGCCTATAAGTTTCTTGGACATTGAAGCCTTTTTTTCATATTTCTATTGCCAGATTTTTTTAATTCCTTTCATAATTTTATGCAGTGTTTGCTTAATGAGTACACAAACTAATGTTAATGATCTTCAGTGTTTTCATATGTAATTTGCCTGTATTGTTACATGCTCCTAGAAAGAATTGTGCAGCATTCATTACAAAATGAAGACAGTGGAGAAGAAGGAGGAGGGGGAAGAAGAGGATAAGGGGATAAAGAAAAGAAATAAAGGCAGAAGTAAAGAGGTAGCAAGGGAAGAAGTATAAAACAGAAAGAAGGAGGGAGACAGGGAAGAGCAATACCTGCAAAGATAAACAACTTCAACTGCTTTCTTACTAGAACATAAAAACCAAAATCTCCAAACAACTATCATTCCTACCCTCTTGGCTTCCTGCGCTACTTTCTATCTGCTCTACTCTAAACAAGAATTCTGTGTATAAAAGCTGCCTTTGCCAAAATGCCACTTAAAATCGAATAAGCCAACTGTACAGGACTGAGCCCAGAGCATTTTTCATTAGCATTTATGTTGGAGGATATTTGTGACTTTCACATTCAGGGCATTTCTGGCCCAGGCAGACTGTGTCAGCATTTCCCATTGTTTCTCCATAGTGTGCATAGCTCTGATTATCAACCTGAGAAGAACATATTGGGCTCTTTTTGTATTAAAATAATGGAGTCTTTTAATACAGTGAGAAATGTTACTGCCATTAACACTCCCTCCGAGTGATTTTATGTTTCTTAGGTTGCATATAAATTGATCTATCCTTAATAATGCTGTAGTAGTATTTGTAAGACTCTTGATGGAATGCATTTTGCTTGTGAAAACAGCATACATGTTTATTGCCGCACGATGCTCTCCTGTGCAGCTCTACAGGTCCCTGATAGGCGTTTAAAGGTAAATTTTTCATAACACATTTCCCTGGCTCCCTATGTATAATACTAATTTATCATTTTGTTTCAATGGTGTTTTAATTATTTTGAAAACCAATATATTTATTAATTGGTTTATTTTATTTCATCAGTTAAAAACTGATAACAAATGATATTGATTTGACAATGATTGCAATAAGAACAAAATGTATTTAACAATTATTTATACAAGGAAATTTGTAAATGTAAATATGTATCAAAATGTTCAAATATGCTGATTCTAATAATGTTTTTCTTTAGTCCATTTGTCTTCCCACACTTTGTGTGAGCTAAAGTTGATTTTTCAGATCCTATAAGTAAATCTCTTAAAATTATTCTATAATTATACATGGACTCAAACAGGATGTAAATTGTTTTTATGACAATCATCATGTGGTTTTTACTATAAAATTTGGAATGAGGTTAGAGTATTAAATGATATTTAAGAATTCTTTTTCATTTCTGTGTATTTATTTATGTGATTGTTTCTTAAAATTTTAGCCTATAAAAAAACAAAGGTAGGAATAGAAAAAAATCTGTCCAGGTAGACATAAGTGTCTATGATAAAAGAACAGTCCTATCTAGTTCATCAGACTATATACTTCTATCTAAATAGTTATTATTTATATCTGAAAGTTATCAATAAAATTTGTAATATATTTATATTGTTTTAGTCCCCAAAGTAATATTGAAAGTATTACTCAATTTAGAATATGATTACAATAATTAAAATGTAATAGTTTCAGAATCTTTTCAAAATTTACTTTCTTTCAGTACAGAGAAGTATGAAAAAGTGAACAATTGAAGACTTTTAGGACAAAATTATTGCTTTAAGAAAATGGAAGAGTTGAAATGGACATCTCAGTTTATGACAAATAAAACCATCTAAAATTCTATCCATTAAGAAGAGCTTATTCATGTATTTTTAAAAGGATTGAACTTACTTTGTGCCAGGAAGTTTTCTAAGTGCTTTAAGTGCTTAATTTGTATTATTCATTCTAATTCTCACATACCTCTATAAGACATGCCCTAATATTGTTCTCATTTAAGAATAGGACACCACAGGTAGAGAGGATTAGGATTATAGTCCCACAAGTCATTATCAGAACAAGTAATTAGCAGTAGAGTTAAGTATAAACATAAATAATCTGGTCCATCTTTCCTCATAACCACCATGCTAAACAACCAGAGTATAAAATTGACATGTGTTTTATATTTCCTTTAAATAAGTAGAATTCTTTTGCTTTGGGAGTTTGTTGAGATAGTTTTTGCCTATTCCAAAATGCTGGACTATTGGTCCTAATTTTTCTTCTAGCAGTTGTATGGTAGCTGGTTTAATTCCTAGTTCCTTGATCTACTTTGTTTTGATTTTTGTGCAAGGTGAGATGTAAGGATCCAATTTCAACTTCCTGCAAATGCCTGTCTGGTTTGTCCAGCACCATTTGTTGAATAAACTGTCTCTCTTCCATGTTACATTTTGAACCCCTTTGTCAAAGATCAGATGTTTAAACATTTGTGAGTTTGTTTCAGAGTCTTTTATTCTACTCCATTGCTCTTCATTCCTATTTTGATACCATTGCCATACTGGTTTTGTTACTTCAGCTCTAAAGTATAGTTTTAGATCTGGTATTGCAAATCCACCTGTTTCATCTTTCTTGTTTAGTAATGTTTTGGCTATTCTGGGCTTCCTGGTGTTCTAAATGAATTTGAGAATTGCTTATTCTATATCTGTAAAGAATAAGATTGGTATATTGATGCAGATTGCATTGAATATGTATAACACTTACGGAAAAATGACCATTGTAATTATATTAATTCTGCCTAACCAAAACCATGGAACACCTTTCCATCCTCAGGTCTTCTTCAGTTTCTTTCTACAATGTTCAGTAATTTTTGTTGTAGAGGTGTTTTACTTCCCTTGTTAGATTATCCCAGGCATTTTATTCTTTTTGAGGATATCATGAATGGGACCGATTTCCTGATTTCTTCTTCTGCCCTATTATTGTTAGTGTGTAAGAAAGATATTGATTTTTTTAAGAGAGAGAAGGATACTGAGAGAGAAAGAGAAAGTCAACTGTATTTAGTTTTTCACATGACATTTGTTTTTCCTGACATCTTGTTGTGTACATGATGCTGGGGTTTGAAACTGTGTACTTGGTAATGCCAGGCAAGAGCCATAAAAGCTGAACCACCACTCCATCCCCTGAAGGTATTGATTCATAGGTGTTGATCTTGTAGCCCAACTCATTGCTGAATGTGTTTATAAGCTCAAGCAGTTTTCTGGGGGAGTTTCTGTTTTTGATTTTTTTTTTGATCTTCCAGTTATCAGTGAAAAGGGATAGTTTGACCTCCTCTCTTCCTATTCTTATTCTTTTAATTTCTTTCTCTTGCCTGATTGCTCTGACTACATCTCAAGAACTATAATTGAATCAATCAAAGTCAAAAATCAATGAGTATGCCCTTAAACTAAAAAGCTTTTGCTCAGCCAAGGAATTGGTCAAAATTGTCAAGAGACAACCTACAGAATGGGAGATATTCATGGCTTGTGATTCCTCTGACAAGGGACTAATTTCCAAAATTTACAAAGAATTCAAAAACTTAATATCAAAAACACAAACAAGCCAATGAATAAATAGGCCAGAGATCTAAATAGAAATTTCTCAACAGAGGAAATCAAGCAAGCCAATGAATACATGAGAAAGTGTTGTAAATCACTAGTAATCAGAGAAATGAAAATCAAAACTACATTAACATTTCACCTCACTCCAGTCACATTGGTAAACATGAGGATATAAACAATAACAGATACTGGAGGAGTTGTGGGGAGATAGGAACACTAGTATACTCTTGGTGGACCTGCAGACTTGTACAACTGCTTTGGAAAGCAGTATGGAGACTCCTGAAAAACTTAAGGATGGATCCACCATAAAATATAGCTATTCCTCTTCTGGGTATTTTCCCAGAGGAGTTAGAATCAGCACATTACAGTGACACAGCAAAATCTATGTTCATACAAGCTCAATTTATAATAGTTATGTTATGGAACCAACCCAGATGCCCCTCACTGGCTGAATAGATCCAAAAGCTGTGATATGTGTGTGTGTATGTGTGTGAGTATGTGTGTGTGTGCATGTGTGTGTGTGTGTACATACATAGCTACATATACACACAATGGAATTCTACTCAGTAATTAGAGACAACAATATTGCACCCTTTGAAGGTAAATGGATGACAATGGAGGAAATCATGCTGAGCAAAGATAGCCAAACCTAGATTTAAGGGTCAAATATTTTACCTCATTTTTGGAGGTTAGGCTTGAAAGTTTGTGAAATTTCTTAGACCTAGAAAAGGCATAGCAACACATAATCTAGGGGAACCATAAATATTTTGGAGCCAGGAGTGGTGAGTGGAGAGGAAGAAATAAAATAAATGTTCTCTAGACAATAAAAAATAAAATAAGTAAAAAAAAATAAGTAGAATTGTGATAGTATTGTTTTTCAAGTTTAATATTTGCAAATGTTCCTCAGAATCATATAATTTTAAGTTATTCAAAATTTTGAAAAATTTAAATTATAGTCTGTCTTTGTTTTGTGCTACTATAATGGAACATTTGTGAGTGGATAATAAAAAGAATAGAGTTTAGTTTCTTACAGTTCAGGAGATAGGATTTCAAGGCTGAGGCATCAGTATCTGGAGAGCGCCCTCTTACTGCCATCCCAGAGTGAAAAGCAGAAGGATAAAAGAGTAATTAGAGAAACAGAAGTTCCAGAAGCAGAACATACCCTTCCACCCGTGGCCACTCAAGATACCTGCCTCCTGTGATATGGGTAGAACCCTCATGAACTAATCAATTCTAAAGGTCCTTCATGGTAATGCTGTTGGGTTGGAGATCAAATTTCCAAAGCATGAATTTGTGGAGCCACATTCAAACCTTAACATCAACTTAAATATAACTAAAGGGTATTTCTAAATTATTTATGGCATACACAGTGTAAGTATCGGATTCCTCTAAGTTTTACATTTTGATTAAGGACTCATGATCTGAAGTTACACTGAAAATAGAGGAATTCAGGTATCATGCTGTGAAGATTCCTCTTTCCTTTTTTTCTTTTATTAAGAGAGAGAGAGAGAGAAAGGGAAAGAAGATCAACTTTATTTAGTCTTTCATCTGGTCTTTGTTTCTCCAACTCTTAGTAGTGTATGTAGTTCAGGGGTTCAATCTGGGTCCTCGCACATGTCAGGCAAGCACTCCAACCACTGCGCCGCTGCTTCAGCTTCTCTTCCTGCCAAATTTTGACTCAGTTTTCTTCTCATTATCTACATATCCTGAATTCATTTTACACTAAATTGTTTTTATTCATTTGAGGCTTATCTTGAGTAGGGAATGTGTCTTGATTTTCCTCTTCCTAACACAGATATTGTTATAAATTAGCACCGCTCAATTTTTTTGTTTGTTTTTTCTTTTTGGTTTTGGTTTAAGGAGAGAGGTAAAGGGAGGGGGAGAGAGAAAGACAGATTCAAGTTTTATTTAATTTTTCATGTGGGTTTTGTTACTCCAACACTTTGTTGTGTGTGTCATTCTGGGGCTCAAATCTGTGTCTGCGCATGTCAGGCAAGTGCCGCAAACACTGAGCCACCCTTCAGCACTGAGCACCTCTCAAGTTTTTGTCCAGTGGGTTAATCAGATCACCAATCCTCTTTTTTTTTTTAATATTTTTCACAAAGTTTAATTTCTATATGTTAATATACATATATGCAAACTGAGCATTATGGAAAGGTAATGGAAAAAGAACAATGTGAAATGCGTTAAACAACCCTCAAAATTTATCAGCCCATTACTTGGTGTATATTCCTAGGCAAAATAATGATTGAAAATATTACCAGAATAAAGACTGATATTGGTATGCTAACAAATGGCTCTGTTTCTTTTACTGTCATAATTTTTTCAAACAAAACTCCATGTGTATCTAATTTTAAATGAAATTCTATTTAACTTTTATTACATAATGTCAAAATATAAATTTTGGAGAAAATACATTATCCATTTCTTATTGAAAAATCAGAAGTGTCATAAAATATCCAGCATAGGTTGTTATATATGGTCAAAATATTTTCAAGTATAAAATCACCAATCCTCTTGATCTACAAAGAGCCAATGACTTTATATTGTGGAATACGTAAAGCCCTCAATAAAAAGAACCAAGTTTCTGTATGTGGAAACTTCTGTGTACAAGATGAAAATAAACATAACAGATATGTTCAAGTTTTACAATATTAGCTCAATTGTAATATTAGCACTTTTAGTTCATTCTTCAACTCTGCTTTTATGAATGTGGAAATCATGAGCATGGAATTTAATATTAGACTTGTACAAGAGTATAAGTCAAAGAAACAGCTTCATAACTTATGAAGTCTGTACAGACAAGGGTAAACTGAAGTCGGATCTTAAATTTCCGCACCACTCCCTCCAAACAACTTGACCATGGTCAGGTTATCTAAATCTCTCCTTTGTGTGTTCATTTATCTTTCAACTGGAATCCTAATAGTACATAGTTCAAAGAATTAAATAACTAATGTATAAAGGTATGGAACCCATAGACAGGCACATAATAAATACCTGTTACTGTCTAAAAATTTGAAAACTTTCACAGAGAAAGAAAGAATAGAAATGCCAAAACTTCTACCAAATTATATTTGATACTGGTGCTGATATTAGTTAAATGATTAATTAGTATTAAACATGCTGAATCCAAGAATTTTGTGAACTTCTTTGCTTTGAACTCCTTACTTTTCAGTGAAGAGTTTGCAGTTACAAATTCTCAAATCCTAAACTGATAAAAAACAAGAAATCTACCAGTATGTGGTTTCCCCCTGCAGGTCTTTGTTTGCTTACTGAATGTATACATTATGCAAAACAGTAAATTGCAGGTTCAGGCATATTTCTTTTACAAGTATATATAGATAAGCACTGCATCATTTGGCCAAAATTAGGCTTTTTAAGGAACACTTTCTTGCTTTACAATTGTGTCCATGTCACCTCCCTGTACTGTCTATGCAAGTGCAAACCCAATACCAAATTATTTACAGTATTGTCTACATTGCAGGAAGATTTCTGTTTAAATCAAAGTTACAGCAATTTATGCTCCAATGAACAAGGAGCATCCTTTTATTCTTTCATTCTGCTATTGCATTGTTGAATTGTTTTGTACCAGATTTGATTCTTAGCATGGTTCTATGAATAATGTGTGTGTGTGTGTGAGAGAGAGAGTGAGAGAGAGAGAGAGAGAGAAAGATGGAGAGTTTTCTCATTCTCTTGCTCTCTTTATACTTTTGCTTAACATAGCTAAAATAATGCTTATTAACTTTTATTATTTTTAATTGTAATTTTTACTCATCCATCCTTCTCTTGAAATAAATGGCAATTATTATGTTTTTTAAAAGAGAAAGGGACAGAGAGAGAAATAATCAATTTTATTTAGTTTCTCATCTGGTTTTCATAGTTCTGACAGTGGATATATGATGCTGGGGTATGAAATGTGGCAATTATTAAGGGACATAGATGCTGAATTTTCTTTTCTCTTCTTTCTTTTTTTCCTCCTTTTCCATGCTGGGGTTGAACCCAGAACCTCAGACCTGCTAGGCAATTTCTCTACAACTGAGCCACAATCCCAGGCCATTTCTTTTCTCATAGAAAAAATATGTAATTTCCTTTTATAACAACAGATTTTTTTATCTGGCACAGAGAGTCCTCTTTTAAGCAAGAGACTTGCTTAAAATAACAATTATCATAATTTAGATAGGTAAAAAGTTAAACCTAATTTTACAGAAATTATGGTATCAAAAGATGAGTAAGTTGCTATACACTTAAATTTTTCTAAATTGACCAAAATACACATTTCTTCTAAGAAATTCAAAATTACAAAATATTAATATATGTAGTTAAGCTACATAAGGGTTTTTAAATAACTTTATTTTCTTTATAGATATTTATATAAGAATTAAACTAAACATCTTGCATTTTTATAACAATAACATTTTATGTTCACTGGGAAGGTACTTATCAGACATATCTAATGCATTATGTGAGTCTATTCAATCCTTCCCCAATGGGCTATCTCTCATCTATTGGACAGCTCACTTGCATGGGGACTAGGACGATATCTTTATTCATCATTGCCCCATCCAAGCTTAGCACATAAATTTTCATAGAAGAAAACATTATTCCTTATAATACCTCTATATGCTATGTGAGACTGAAAAATGGTAAAATTGTCAAAGATCATGCTGCTAATTAATGTTAAAATCTGGATTTACCCCAATATGACCAAAGAACCTGAACTCCTAAGTACTTAAAATCTAACAAAATATTGACATGTCTAAGTATAAGTAATTTATTTCTCAAATCCAATTCCTTTTTAAGCAAACTCTTAAGGAGGGGAAGTGATCTTGGGAATTGCCATTTTTGCTTTTCTTACTCTACTTAAAGTTAAACTGTTATTTGTTACATGTTTAATACATTGGGGAAAACCTCAAAGAATATTCAAATTCAGACCTTCTAAAATATGTTTATTCGTAGACAGTTCACTCTAAACTACATGATTTGTCTTGAGAGACAATTATCCAATTTTAAAATATTTTTCCTCAGCTTGTCTGAATAATCTACATAATTTATCTACCAGAGAGAATATTTCTTCTTTTATCTATGATAGCCTTGCATGCTCCACACTTTAGGAAAATAATCTGTTAGGTAAATTTATCTAAAACATAGAAAATAATGAAGAATATGGCATGCCATTTCAATTTATCTTAAGAACCTGTTTAGCAAGCTCACAAGATAGTTTATATTCTGAAATAATTTATGTGCAACTGGTTTAGATTTGACATGTGAATAAATGTTACACTGCATGATAAATTATAGATTTCTGTTCATAGAAAAGATACCACCAAAAGCTTTTTGCTTCATTTTGTTTGCTTTGGTTCTGTGGGATCAATTTTGTATTTAACTATTATTCTCTAGTCTTTTTTCTTTCTTTTCTTTAGTTTGAAATAAGTATTCTTCAAAATGATTTCTTTTTAATAGATAACAACATCTTCTACTTCCTCTGTTAATTAATGGATTGAATAAAATCTTTGACGTGTTTATTCATATCTGTGTTTATTCATATCTGTATGAATATATTTAACTTTTTTTTAGAAAAGCATTTGACTCTTTTTAAAGAGAAAATCTTTTTGCTTTTTAAGAGAGGGACAGTGAGGGAGGGAGGGAGAAAGACAGAGAGAGAGAAAGAGAGAGAATTTTATTTAGTTTTTCATGAGGCTTTCATTGCTCCAACACTTGGTGGTGTACATGGTGGTGGGGTAGTGACCTGCGTCCTCCCGCATGCCAGGCAAGCACCATAACCACTAAGCCTCTGCTCCAGCCCCTGTATTTAACTTTTGAACATTATTCCTCGATAGACATGTGAAATGTGCCTCTGCTCTTTAGAAAGGACTAGCACATATACTCCTTTAGTTGAGCGAGTTGTTTTGTAGTCACTGAAATAAGGCAAATGCACATCTTGGGTAGTTGCGGAATACTTCATTCAAGGACAGAGTGGTGGAGGCTAGGCTTCTGTTATGCGAATTTAGAAACAGGGCTTTACCCTGGAGTGGGTAGTGCAAGGAAGCAACAGTGATTTTATGATTGACATCTCAATGCATCTCATCTAGGAAGAGAGAGAAAACAGTGAAAATAAAACAGAAATTGGAAAAGAAGCGGTAGGCATTCGTATTAGTCAGGTTGGGACGTATTTGGAATTTTACTGCACTACACAGTGATCTTATTTTTGTCTATGCTTAGAAAGATAATGAAGAGTTCAGATTTTTGGTCACACTTTATCCTGGTCATGGAGTGACATTCCTTGATATTCTTCTGTGAAACTGCTTTTGTTCAACAGGAAAATTCTATGACTTGAGTAGCAGACCAACAGGAAGCTAGGCTAATGTCTAGATTTCAGGGATTATTTTTCTCTTTTTCAAAAGACCAACAAAAATAAATAACCATTACTGTTATCAACAGCATCCACTTCTATCTGACACAAAGTTTGTGGAAAAGAGAAAGCAGATGTCAGAGGTGCTTCCCGTTTTCCCCCTGAGGGGCTGGCACACTCAGCAGAGGCCAGAAATTCTTACCTTGCTATTCTGTGGGTGTATTCAAATAACAACCGCTGAGAGTTTACAAACCTGGAATTACTATTAAAGGGCAAGGGCAAGGGCAACAGTTAATCCCAGTTCAGTGAGAGCAGAGCTGAGACAGCTTTAGCCAGGGATTGCTAACTGTTCTGAGCAAAGCAAAGACCACATCGCAAATCTCCATCATCACAGATCCAGATTTCACACTCTGACGTCAGCAGGACACACAATCACACAGAAATAAAAGGTGAGATTCTGAAAAGGAGAGGTGGAGGACACCTTACTCCAGGATACCAGCTATCCTTCTCACCACAGAATTGTATATGCATATTACATATACATGTATGTGCATGAATGTGCATGTACACACACACATAAAGCTTTCAAGACTGGTTTTCAGGCACAAGTACTACCTGAATGACATGTTCTCATTGTCAGAGTAGGCTATACGAACAATTCAAGTCAACACTGTTCTGATAATATTTTTGGCAAAGGACATTAACTTGGAATTTATCATAATCAGAGGGAAATAGATAGGTAAAGATAAATACGGTTCATAAAACATGTATATTCTAAGCATCTAAAATGTGCTGTGGTATAAAAGTTCTCAGAAAAAGAACTTGCTATACTTAGCACATATTAGTTACTAGCATATCTACTACATATATGAATGACATTAAATATATATTCCAAGGAAGTATCACTCAATCCCTATTTTGAAAATAATTTTGTTGGATTAAAGTTAAAATACAAATACTGTTTGGTATTTGTTTTATTCCAAATTGAATATTAAAATTTTTTTTAAGAGACAGAGGAATAGTGAAAGAGAGAGAATCAATTTTATTTAGTTTTTCATGTGATTTCCATTTCTCTGACACTTCATTTTGTAGGTTGTGCTGGGGATAGAAACCAGGTCTCACGCATGCCGGGCAAGCATTGTAACTGCTAAGCCACCATTCCAGCCCCTATTAAAATCTTTTAAGGGGCTGGAGCAGTGGCTCAGAGTTTGAAGCACTCCCCTGGCATGTAAGAGGACCTGGGTTCAAATCTTAGCACCACACACATAGTAGGTGCTAGAGAAGCAAAGACCAGATGAAAAAACTAAATAAAATTGATTCACCCTTTCTCTCTCTCTCACAGTCTCCCTCTCTCTTTGAAAGCAAAAGAAAAACTTTTAAATTTCACTTAATGAAATTTATTTCAGCTACATGAAAGAACAAAATCATTCAACATTAATTATGAATAGGGTATAGCATATAGTGCATGCTATTATTTATTGTTTTCTACTATAATGAATTTATATTGTAAATACTTGAGAAACAATGTGAAAGGACTAATATCATGAAAACTTATGAATCTATATTTAGCTAAAAAAATAAAACAAAATGGAAACACACTACTGTATGCTATTATAAGACTCTGATACTTTTCAAAATACCATCATTAATATAGCCATTTATTTGCCTACTTATTTTTATTTCAGTTGTTTTAAATTATATAGATAATAATAAATATTTTGGTCCATATTTACTTTCATCAACACAATACAGTTTTTAGATTTATACACATAGATTCATGAATCTCTGGATAATTTTTTGAAATTAAAATACAATATTTCTTTCAAACTTTTAATTGTTACTCATTATTTGCTGATGTATATTTAAACAATTAGTGGTAAGTTTTCTTAACATATCTCTTTGTACTCAGCTAAACAAGGTTTTTGTCTAGCATGAGTGTGCATATATATGTATGTATTATATATATATCAACACATCTGTGCATATATATAAACATATTTGTGTATGAGGGTTTTTATACTGGTTTATACTGAATGCATGCTTATCTTCACATTTACTAGAAATGGCCAATTATTATTATTTTTTTTTTTTTAAAGAGAGAGGGACAGTGAGAGAGACAGAGAAAGAGAGAAACAAATTTATTTAGTTTTTCACATGGCCTTTGTTGCTCCAACACTTAGTTGTGTACGTGGTGCTGGGGTTTGAACCCAGGTCCTCGCGCTTGCAGGGCAAGCACCGAAACCGCTGAGCCACCGCTCCAGCCCCATGGCCAATTATTTTTGAAAGTGCCTTTATAATTTGGAACCACTTCACTTTATACAGTTTTTATTTGTCAGCTTCACATTGTTTCTTGTTTTATTTTTTTTGTAATAGTGGTTTTTTTTCTTTTAAAATCTTTGCAAAAATTTCCCTTTCTGCAATTCACAAAACAGGCTATACCCTCATCAAGCTGTTTTACCAGCCCAAGGCAAATTATTTCATGTCAAAATATTTTGCCCTAGATTATAAGACCATGGCTACTCTCTGAAGCAGCCTGTGTAGCTAAAGACAAACTAAACAATAATTTTATTTTTATGTTTACTTGTTTGGAAGAATTGTATTTTCAGCCCTAAAGATATGAATGCACATCAAATGAAATTGATAAAAATGTCAGAGCCTCAGTTGAGCAAATAAAACCACTTGGAAGGTTATAAACAATGAGGAACATGTTTAAAACACCTGTTGGCAGATTTTTATATTTTCTCTGGGTAATTATCTGTAATTGCTTATTGCTAAAATAATGAAAATTACGATATTAAATTCAGTTCCATTTATTTTACAATAATGTATTTAAAGTACCTTATCAAAAATACTTTTCTTCCACACTGAGAAAATAAGATAAGCTATTATTGGATATGAATGGAAGCAGAATATGGTAACTAATTTAGCTTAAGGATGATTAGGAAGCTTGTATTCTTATGATATTCATTTACTTCTCCTTTGATGCAAAGTTTTTGTGATAAATAAAACCTCAAGTGAAGTAAATTATACAAATGGCATCCATGTTTTTATGGTGTTTGGAGTTTTAAAAACTTTAAGTACTTTCTCGCATAATATAGAAGATTCAATATCCTCAGCATAGCCTGTACAGCTTCGCTTGATATGGGCTTCTGCCTGCTTCTCAGAACTCAGCTCACACATTTTTCCCACTATTAAAATGTTATCACAGTCCACATTTTTTAACTGGTTTCTATTTTTCAACTTCAGCAGTATTTCTTCCAATGTAGTTCTTTTGCATGTATTGTACAGATCTACAAGTACCCTTCTACTCAAATTTTGTATAACTAACTTTTTTTTTTTGAGGGAGAGAGATCTTTGGAAAAATATTACCTCCTCATTGAGATTTTCCCTGTCACCTCCAGTCAACAAAACAATCATTTTTTAACATGTATGTTAGGTTACTTTTGTCATTCTATGATGTATTTCATTGATCCAAGGATGTCAATGATTGTAAAATGAAATTATTTTATGAAACACAGAGAAAGAAAGTCATCACTGCTCCAATGCTATCTTGGTACCTATAATTTTTAAAATAGCTTCTTAGAATTGATTACATTACATTACTTATTATTACATATAATCCTTCTTTTCACATTTGTAGTCATTGAAATGAAATTTATACTATACGTATGCAATAACATCAAGGTATATTAGCTCAATGAAATCATAATACAAGCTATGACCAAGTGCTGTATGTGTGAAATATGACAATCCAATTACAATTGCTGCCTGGAAAATAGAAATTTAAAGATAGATTCTCTTATGATGTATATTCTAATTTTAGAGAAGAGAAAATATAATACAAAATGTAAATGTATGAAATATTGTACATTATTATTGGATTTTTTATGTTACTTCTATTTTGTCTTTTTCTCCTTCAAACATAATAAAGTCAATGGGAACATTTTGCTCTTTTTTTCAGTGCCTGGAGGGCCTAAAAAATGTTTGGAGCATGGTGGTAAATTTATAAGTATAGGTAAATGACATGATATAAGCATTGTTTCATTACATGGAACTACTTCTTATTATAATCTCAGAGAACATCAAACAAAAGTTAATTTTCCCATACATATTCACTCTCAGGTTTGTTGCATTTATACTGTGTTGACAAAAGACTCATAGAAGAATCAAATGCATGTAATCAAGTCTTTGAAAAATTTACTTAAGTGTTTCTCAACTATATGTAATCTTACAAAGAAAATAACACATTTAAATAATAGTAACTGCTATAATACCAAAACTCTGAACTGTCTGGCTTAGGGATATTGGAAGGGTTTTATTTTTTTCCTTGTTTGTTTTTGTTTTTTTTCCCCTCATTCACATAAGACTTGATTGATGGCCTCAGTGGGAATGAGTATGGGGCACAGACTATTAGAGACTTTGGCATCTACATGTATAGATTCCAGGATCTCTCTGAATGCCAACAATCATCCAAATCACTGAGAAGAGAGAAGGACTGGTCAAGATAATGTATGGACCAGACTTGGATGAGCTGTTGATCTATTCCTGCACATTCTCAATGCTAGCATTCAACACATGACCCCACCTATATGAAAAGTGGGTAGAAAAACATAATCCTGGCTGGGCTTCTCTTCCCTGAAATAGCTCAGAAAGATGAATATAAATATCTATTGAGCTAGAAATATCTGCCATAAAATCATAATAGATATCATTTGATTAATTTATGTTTTCTTACAGTTGAATAAGAACTAATTTGCCTAAAACTGTTACAAGTACTCCATTATTATCAAATTTGACTAGTGAAGTTTAGGCAACTGTTTTAAAAATAATTGAATATTATAAAATGTTGCTTATTTATTTGATTTTTTGATTCACCATATAAACTGTGATATGGATTATCCTATTATCTGAAAGGAATAGTCTGCAGTCGGGTTTGATTATAAAAGTGAGGCATTTGCTCTTTACTCTGCATGAAAGGGAAGACAAAGTGAGAGAGTCATTGTCTGAGAAGGATCATTTTTTTTCAGTCAGGTATTTTTCAGCTTCCTGACAGAGCACATATAGAAAAACTTTTTAATTTATCCAAAAACTCATAACTGAGTGCAAGATACATCTAGCTGATTCCAACACTGCATGCTTTTGCACTAAAGTAACTTTCCGGAGGAACTTTCTTCCTGTTTATTTTTAACTTGCATATGTACATATACACTTTGTGTGTGTGTGTGTGTGTGTGTGTGTGTGTTGTTGGTTTAACTGATGAAATTTCCTGTTTCACTCTGATTAATTGCAATTTGAAAGTAAATATGTTCACAGGTGGATGCTTAATTTCATCCTTCCTTTCCTCTCTTCCCTCCTTCCCTTTTTCTTTATTTCCTGTCTTTCATTTTGCTTTCCTATTTTTTTGCATTATTTAAGCAATTTTATCGAATGCCTAATATTGAATATCAGGTATAAGGCATCAAGTAGACTGCCCTGTGCTGAGAAAATACAAATTTTAGCCTATAAAGCACACACAAAAGCCAATGCCATAAGAAAACTAATCATCCTTACTGTCATCCTGTGATGATTTATACACTGCTCTCCACTTCATTCTTTGGTTTACCACCCAGCACATATCCTTTGTCTTCACTCTGTTCTTTACCATTGTGGGTGATTTCAACATTGACTTTTATTATGGTTTGTGAAGCAGGAACTTTCTGCTATCATTCTTTAACTGCCTCAATTCTAAACATTTTTCATAAGCTATACTTCAGCAACCTAATCTTCATTTTTATTGGTTCTTTTATAGATGTACATGACATTAGAATATACCATGACATAATTATAAAAGCGTGGAGTATAACTTTTTCAAATTCAGTCTCCAGTATTTCTCTTTCCCACTCCCTTCTTCCCTCCCTCTGTTCTTTTTAGTTATACATGACAATAGAATACACAAAACCATAATTATAAAGCATGTAGTATAATGAGTTCTAATTCAGTCCCCAGTATTGCCCCTTCCCCTTCCTTCATCCCACCCCATGATCTTTCTAGATATACATGACAATAGAGTAATCAGTGATGTAAAAGTATGGAGCATAACATTTCAGTTCTGTCCCAGTTATTCCCCCCCCACTTCCTTCTCTTCCCTGTATTCTACTGATTTTTTCTATTATTTACTAATAGTTTTTCTTACTTTAATGACTTGTTAATGAACTTGTTGGTTGGATTCACATGGTATGTTCATATACAAACATAGGAAAGTTAAGTCTGATTCACTCCACAAACTCTTTCCTCTTTCTTCCCTCCTCTGTTTCTTTTGCTTTTGTCTATTCCTCTTCTTTCCCTTATTTTGTGTTAGCTTATATATATATATAAGAGAGAATATTGACCTTTGGTTTTTTGAGACTGGCTTATATTTCACTTAGCATGATAGCCTCCAGTTCAATCAAGGCTTTCCAACAGGGAAAGCGGTAGCTCTGTTGTTACAGAGCTTGCCTGGCACACAAGAGTACATGGGTTCAAACCCCAGCACCACATACACAACTAAGTGCCCGAGCAACGAAAACTGTGTGAAAAACTCAACAAAAATTAATTCTCTCTCTCTCATTCTCTTTCTCTCTCACTGTCCTTCTCTCTTAAAAAAAAAAAGTTTTCTAATGAAGAAAAGCCCAGGAATGGATGAATTCTTTTTCTTCTCAGCTGAGGTCTACCAGACCTTTAAAGAAGAATGAAGAACTAATACCAATCGTCCTCAAAATAGAAAAGTAGTGGACTCTGCCAAACTCATTCTATGATGCCAGTATCACCCTGATACCAAAACCAGACAAAGACACATCAGGAGGGAAAAAAAGTTTGATCCTTGATGAACACAGATGCAAAAATTCTTGATAAAGTATTGGTCAACTGCATACAATACAAAATTAAAAAGATAGCTCATCATGATCAAGTAGGATTCATTCCAGGGATGCAATGTTGGTTCGATATATGGAAATCAATCAATATAATCCACCATGTAAACAGACTTAAAAACAAGAACCACATGATTATCTCAGTAGATGCAGAAAAAGTACTTAACAAACTACAGCACCCATTCATGTTCAAAACACTAAAACAAACAAAACAAAACCTAGGAATAAAAGGAACTTACCCCAACTCTGTAAAAGCTATATATGACAAATCCAAGGCCAAAGTTATTCTGAATGGTGCAGCCTAATCTTTAAAGCAATGTTATGTGTATTGTTACTGATTTCATTATGTGTTCTAGAATTCCCTAGCTCATATGTGTTTTGATTATGTTATTGATTGAAAAATCTAAAATATGGAATTTTTGATGGATGGATTCTTCCTTTTCTTACTAATACATCCTAGATTTTTGCTTGTCTTTATTACGGCAATGGAATCGTGTCTATTTTATTCAACATGTTGCATTAGAAAACACTAGGAACAGGATCCATATATCCATGAATGGTAAGCTATGTCTATCATAGATTAGGATTTGTGTGAGTTATAGAAATGGTAAATGTGCCAAGAGACAAAGGAAAAAGAACTAAAGGAAAGAATCCACATAAATTAGTTAAAGACTTTATGAAGCTGTATTTTTTTTCTCTTATGAGTATGACTAGAGATCAAGACCTGTCCACCTGGGATGTTCTCCTTTTTATTTCTACTGTTATAGATCAATTTATTCTACTCCAGCATATCCTATACTATGTACTATGTTATGCCTGTGTTCTTTTGCTCAGGGAAATGATTTTGAGATTAAATGATGTTTCATGTAATACTAGTCTATTTAATTTTAATATTAAGAAAAATCCATTACCGAATATATTTATAATACAGTTTTTGTTAATGCTGTATGTTGCTTTTGTTGCTACAATGGGGGTGTGCCCGTGGTACTGGACTTTGAACCCATGTCCTCCCCACATGCCAGGCAAGCATCGTAACTACTGAACTACTACTCCAGCCTTGGCCAGCACCTTCTTGTGCAGCTGATTAGGACCACAACCCTGCCCACTTCACTTGCTTCAACTCACCATACATCTACCCTCATCACTATCAGGTCAGGTTCCAGAAAGCCCCTAGATTCAAGAACCCTCCGAAACTGTCCCAGCTAGCCAGTGCTGAACCTGCTGTCTTTGCCTTGCCTGTTTCTTCTCTTAGAACCAAAATAAAGTCTCTAGTCCACAGTTCCCCCTTGCCCTCTGTCTCTTCACTCATCCTGCTGCTTCCCTTGAGTGACCTTGTGGCTGCTGTGTATTCTCCAGGGAACTGTGAATTATAACAAATTCTGAGCTTTTTTCCAAATTCCCTCTTTTGATGTGTAACTGTATATATTACTCAAGATAACATAATTAAAGCAATGTTGTAATTTTTAACCATTCACTAATTTATTTACATTTGGTCATTTTGATAATTACCATCATATTGGATAAACTTGCTACAATTAAGAATTCTCTATGGGCACACACATAGTCATTGCTCCTGGATAAATAGCTAGGCTTAGAATGCCTGAGTCATATGATTTTATACCTCGAAGACCCAATAACATCGGCCAGAAAACTCCTAGAGCTCATAGGAGATTTTAGCAAAGTAGCTGGCTACAAGATCAACTCCAGCAAATCGCTAGCATTTCTTTACACCAACAACAAATCCGCAGAAGAAGAAATCAGAAAATCTCTCCCTTTCACCATCACTTCCAAAAGAATGAAATACTTGG
>PVKS010010528.1:0-59797 GCA_004027875.1 Aplodontia rufa | reverse complement strand
AAAAAGCAATTCTCAAATTCATTTGGAACAACAAGAAACCAAGAATTGCCAAAGCACTACTAAGCAAGAAAGATGAAACAGGCGGTTTTGCCATTCCAGATCTAAAACTATACTATAGAGCCATAGTAACAAAGACAGCATGGTACTGGTATCAAGACAGGGAAGAAGACCAATGGAATAGAATAGAAGACCCCAAAACCAATCCTCAAATCTTTAAACATCTGATTTTTGACAAAGGGGGACAAAATATTACATGGAGAAGTGACAGCCTCTTCAACAAATGGTGCTGGACAAACTGGTCATCCACCTGCAGAAAGTTGAAATTAGACCTATATCTTTCTCCTTGCACAAGAATCAAATCAAAATGGATCAAGGAACTTGGTATTAAACCAGCTACGTTGCAACTGATAGAAGACAAAATTGGTCCAACACTTCAACATTTGGGAGTAGGCAAAGACTTTCTCAACAGGTCTCCAAAAGTGAAGGAAGTAAAGTAAAAAATCAGTGAATGGTGGAGCTGTAGACTGGTACAGCCCCTCTGGAAAGCAGTATGGAGAATCCTTAAAAAACTAGGGATGACTCCACCATACAACCCTGCTATTCCACTCCTGGGTATCTTTCCAGGGGACTTAGAATCAGCACATTATAGTGACATAGCAACATCTATGTTCATAGCAGCACAATTTACTATTGCTAGGCTATGGAAACAACCGAGATGTCCCTCACTGGAAGAATGGATCCAAAAACTGTGGTACATTTATACCATGGAATATTACACAGCAATTAGAAACAATGATATTGCAGTCTTCGAAGGTAAATGGATGGCTATGGAAGAGATCATGATGAGTAAAATCAGCTTAACCCAGAGATCTAAGGGTTGATTGTCTCCACTCATCTGTGGAGGTGGGGACTAGACCCTGGACAATGAGAAAGTTGGTCTATTAGCATGTGTTAAATCCAGATAAGATGTAATGCTTTACAATCTAATACTTTTTTTAGAGTTATAGTGGGAAGGGTAAGGGAGGGATAAGGGAGGGTAATTGGGGGGGCACTCCTGGGGATAAATGCAATATCCAGAATATATACACATTTTATATTATTTTGTTAAAATCTTGTAAGGTTGCTCAAAAATAAAATTAAAAAAAGGGCTTAGATTTTTTAATTGAATCACAGAACTTGAGAAGGATCCTCTAAATTCATTGGTGGGCTCAGGAGAGAATGACTCTGTTATAGCACTAGTTACAGGGGACACCTTAGGAGGAGGAAGCAATAATAGATTTGGGCTTCGGTCTTATAAAAGAGTGAGCCAAGTTCTGTGACTGTGATTTCTGGAAAGACTTGACTGAAAAAAGGTCATTCTCCTAAGGAAGAAGGAAGTGGGATTGGATGATGCTGGGGGATCTTACTTTTGGATGCTTTTTCAGCTAAGCAGCCAGCTTTATGGTAGCCAGGAGGGCAGAGCACATATAATGTGTTCCCAACGGGGCCCTGAGAAACACCTTGCCACTGTCTTGAGGGCCAGGTTGAAGGTGGGTGGCACTGTTTCACATAGATTTCTTAAGAAAGGAGCTTCAGAGACACTGAGGGGTGTGGAAACCCAAATTGGCCAAGATAAAAAAATAAGTAAAAAGTCCTGGTAATGGCAATATAATCTTACTCTGAAAAAGTGTATGCTAATGGTTTGGTGAGTTGGGTGTCACAGAGATCTCCTTGAATAGAACTGAAATGGTTGCGGGCACATGATTGGATGCTAACTAAACCCAGACAGAGGCTTTTCCTGTTCACAGGTTTAGTTCACATGTCAGCTCCCCAGCAGCCTGAGGATATTGAAGTACCAACTTGCCCTTGGGGTCTAGACTCGGAAGCACGGCCTGCCTTCCCCTCACTCTTTCTCTCTACCCTCTCATGGACGGGGTGCTATGTACCTCATGCCATGTGCATTACAGAACTGGACAGGAAGGCTAAATGTTAGGGGACAACATGGTTTCTGTCTTCATGGAGGTAACGGTTCAGAGATACGGAAGGATGCTCCCAGACTATAATGTGCAGCCTGATCATCAAAGATCGTTTGTTCTTAACAAGGATTTAGATCAGTGCTGTACAACAAAACTTTCTGCAATAATGAAAATGCTGTATATTTTGAGCTTTCCAACCCATGGAACCTCTAACTACATGTGACTACTGTGTTAGGTAGAACCTGACTTGGACGATGCTGTTTTGAAACATTTCCTCCATCTTAGAATGTGTCACCTCACCTCCTGTCCCTAAACTCCCCACCCCCAGACCACACTCAACAATCATGCAAAGGAACCCTAAACACTCCCATCATCATAATGACACACTCTTCCCTGACAACTTCCTAGCACTAGCCTAATCCTCCCCTCCTCGACTCTACCTATATTTACCCCAAGCTGTAAGTGGAAGATGGAGTCTCAGCCTCCACTGGGCCTCCCCTCTGCAGATTTCATTATGAGTCGCTCTCCTTTTCCTTTATTTCTGTCATTCACTTCTTTCCTTACATTGAGGACTAGAAATGTGGCCAGTGTGAATAGAGAAATTGAATTTCTAATTTCATTTCATTTATTCAACCTTTATTTAAATGACCACATATACAGTATAGAAAGCTAGATTCTTGTATTCATAGTTTTTTCTGTGGACTAGCACATTATTATTACCTAGAACTTATTAGAAATGCTTCAGGCCCTACTCAAAATCAGAACCTCCACTTAAACAAGATCTCCAGACAATTTGAATGCACGTGAAAGTTTGAAAGCGACCCATCTTCAATTGTTGAAATTTAATGTACATCAGAATCTCATGGAGGCCTGGTTGAAACACAGATTGCTGGGGTTCATCCACAATGTGTGATTGACTGTGTCCCTGGTAGGGGAATATGTGGTATGAATTTTCATTGCTATCAAGTTTCCACATGATGCTGATGGTACTGGTCCGCTGACCACATGTTGTGAGCTATTGCTGTAGAAGATCTTCCATTCAGAGTAGCTATGGGTTCTGCCTGACCACCTCTTTTTTTTTTTTTCAGAATCCATGGAAACATTCGTAGGCTGCTGGACCATTATATGAAATGATGAAGAACATAATGCAAGAGCACAGGGAGAATGCCTGACATCCCATCCTTCTCATTATGGACATGTTAGGCAAATTTCTCTGACCCTCTGAGTCATCTTCTTTTAAAAACTAAATCAGCAAAGCTATCTAGTGGGGGATCACAAGGATCTTAGTAGTTGTAAATGCAAACTGAATGCATTACAAGGCACGTTATGGGTTCCGAGTGACCTGTAACCATCTTCTGGGGAAACTACAACCAAAGCGACAGTGCTCAGGCTCTCCGCTGCTTCCGTCTTGCAGCTCAGCTTTTCCTTTCACTGCTATCTTCTTTTCAGCTTTCTCAGCCTCTATGTCATAGATTTTTTTTTTTAAGAGAGAGGGACAGTGAGAGAGAAAGAGAGAATCAATTTTTATGTAGTTTTTCATGTGTCTTTCATTGCTCTGACACTTCATTGTGTACGTGGTGATGGGGTTCAAGCCCATGTCCTCACACATGGCAGGCAAGCACCGTAACCACTGATTCACCACTCCAGCCCTAATGTCATAGATTTTTGAGTTTTTAACTTTATTATGTGATTTATGTTTTCATTTTCATTTTCTCTTTATTTCATTTCTCCTTCCCTTCATCTCTATCTTTCTTCCTTTCCTTCATTTCTTTGTTTCTGTCTCACCTTCATCATCATTGGAATCTCTACAGTCATTGAAATGACTCCTAGTGAATGTTCGGGAGGAGTCATAAAATAGATGATCAGAAAGGAGCCGTATATCCCAATCTCCATGAATTGCTGGAGGTCACACAGTAGGTACTTGGTGAAAGCCTGCCACTTGTCAAGAATTAAAATGCTGTCTGACAACTGGCAGAGGCTGCCTGCTTTCTGTCTATGTTTCTTAGAATTGTTTCTATTTGGTGTCTGACTTCAAGGCCTATGAATCTGTCAGTTGCCACATGGCTTACATTTTGAAGGATTATGATGTAGCCCCTTCTCTTCAACACCATGAGGCTGTTGAGTTAGTGACCATGGCCTACCATATCAGGATAGTCCAGGGTGGACAGTTTTCAAGATATGACAGTAATCCTATGAGGGCCTTCATGTAATGGAATGATGAATCTAAAATGATTCTTGGGCGTCATCTCCTCTAACTCCTCCTTTTTTATATTAAGAAATCCAAATCTACGTAGAAATGATGGCTTACACAAGGTCATGACATTTCTAATGATGAAAGGCTATCTCAATTTGCTTATAAAATTCTCAAAGGAATTTTGACACAGATACATTCTTAATCTGGATGCACTACCGTTCCCCACTGCACCAGGACATGACCTCTTATCACCATTGTAACTCTCCTCACCACCAGCATTTCTGGAATCTCAAAGAAAGCAAGATTCAGTCCTTTGTTTTAGTTACAGTGCACTTGCAGGTGTCAAGGAGGATGGACATAGCCACTACGAGAGTGCAGAATCCTGTATTGATCTAAAGAGGCTTAGAGAAACCCACTAACAGGACTTAGTGCAAAGTCAGATTCAGAATCCTTTGGAATCGCAGTCATGGTGCGTCATTTTTAATAATACTGCAAAAGTTAAAATCATAACTATTAAAATATAATTACTTCAATAATTTGTTAAGAAACAGATAATGTTTTTGAAAAGATGTAAATTCCAAAATTAAAATATGCAATGTGTGTTGGGGATAGAGTTGAAATGTAGACTTAGTTTATGAAATCGAAGTTAAGTTAATAAGCTTCAAAATAGCCTGTTTGAAGTCTACAGCATTTTGCACATGCATCATGATAACCAAAAAGCAGCATCTTGTAGTTACACGAAAGATAAAAACTAAAGAATCCAACTGTACACTAAGGAAAATTATCAAGTCGCAAAGCAACATAGGAAAGAAAGAATAAAGAGTGTTCAGACAACAAGAACCAAATAACAGCAGTAAGTCTAGTTGTTAATAATTAGCTGAAGTACTAGTGGACTGAATTCCTCATGCAGAAGGCATAGTCGGGCAGATCGCAGGAATGAAAAGGAGCCCACCCCCACGCTGCCCATAGGAGACTCGCTTTGCTGTTAAGCACACTGGAAATCCTGTCGTTTGCACCAAGCTCCGTGCATGTTGAAGGCATTGTGTTACATGAAACAAGCCAGGCACACAAGACCGACACCATATGACCTCACCTTTGTGTGGAGCGTAAAATGTTGAAATGGAGAACAACAGGGAGGGTTGGGGGGAGTTTGGTCAAAGGACAAAAGATTTCAGTTACACAGGAGGAAAAAAGTGCAAGATATCATTGTAAGAGTCATAAACAAGGTGCTGAATATTTACAACTTGAGAATAGATTTCCAGTGTCCTCACCACAAAAGTATTATGTGAGGTGATGCTTAAATAGCTGAATTTTAGCCATTCTACAATGTATGCGCATGTCAAAACATCTTGTTCATACCATAACATTGTAGAATTTTTACTTGTTGATTAAAAGAAAGGAAAACTGAGTTTTCTGGCCTACTTTTTAGTGGTCTTCCTGAGGGAAGTTGGCAGTATTCTTCATTTATTTATCTAGGCGAACCTTATTTTGAAAATATTGGAAGTATAGTATTTTCCTATTTGGATAGAGGGATACCAAAGCTATTTTTTACACAAAAGAAAATGATCCATGTATTTTGTTTAGTTTTCATGATTTCGTTAGTCATTCTGAAGAAGGCCATGTCGGTTGGGGATTGGCACAACCTAAATTTGTTTTAAAGTGTTATGGTCTATTTCTTTAATCCCCTAAGGATTAAATTGAGTATTTGTTCTGCTTTGTCTCCCCTCCTTTATTTTTCTAAATAAATGTGTGTGTGTGTGTGTGTGGTGCTTCTTTCCTGGATTATTTATACTCAGTCTGCTAATTACTTAAAACACACTTAAAGCTGAGCAGGTGAGGTAGCCAAAATTGAAAATGGCAGTATGTACTCTGGTTTGCCTCTGATTTGGAATGTCAGTGCCAGTTAGTTATGAACTAAAAACCACCTTTACTGTGGTAAAGTAGTAATAAGACTACCACAGAAATCAGAAGGTAGGTTATTAATTTGGCAGGATATCTATCAACAGTCTTTCCTGTAAAATCCAATTAAAAATACAAATTAAGTATGATGCGAGCCATAAAAACATCAAAAGCTGCAAAAATACCTAACAATAAATTTAATATGAAAAAAGGATTATAAATTACTTACAAATCTTTAAGATAGCAAAGATCAAAAAATGGGAGAAACATACTATGTTCCTGGATGAGAATGCTAAAAATATTAAATGAGTCTCTGTCTTCTTCAAATCATTCTAGGAGTTCTATTACTCCAATTGAAACAAAATGGGTTTCTAATAAAGACTGATAAGCTGTAATTTTAAAGATTATCTGGAAAATTAATAAGGAATAAGTGCAAATGAAATTTTGGAAAAAGAAGAAAAAATAATTCCCTTACTAGTATTTAAAATTTGTTACTAAATGTTAGGTTACTTGAAATAAGTGGCAACAAATGTGTGTGTGTGTGTGTGCGTGTATTCTCATGTATATGTTTGTACACTAGTAAGTATGCGAGGGAAAGGCAGCGTATCAAGTCTTTGGGAAATGATGGCCCATGTAGTGAACTACTTGTGGATATTTGCTTGTACTTGGAAAGCCATAAGGGGACATCCTTACCTCACACCACACACTAAATAACACCAGAAGGATCTAACACCTGTATGTGAACATAAGCAGATCGCCTGGAAACTGCATTATTTTTACAGCTCTAGGGTGGAAAAGGCCTTTTGACGCAGGAACTAAGTGCAGAATTTCTAGAACACACTGACATGATGCTGTGTTTAGGGAAGGTTTTTATCCATCACAGAGGTCTTAACGAGAGTCACAGACAGCGACAAACTGGGACAACAAGGCTGCTGGGCGGGCCTGGTGACCTAATTCCTCATTCCAGCTGGGAAACAGCTCTGTTTCTTCCCAGGCTCCCCTGTGGGAGCCAGGAACACTGGAGGACCCTTCTCTTGGAAAATGCCACGCACGCGGTGCTTCCTTAGACGGCTGTGCCCTGCTGTGCTCAGCTCTCCAGAACTTACTTCTGCTATTACAGAGGTCTGTAACCTTCCACCAACACCTTCCATGTCCCTCACTGCCAACTCCTGACAACTATCGCATGCTTTTCTATCAATATGAGTTTGAATTTTTAAATTTTCTGCATAGGTGAGATTGTGAGGTATCTGTTTTCCTGTGCCTGAATTAGTTCTCTCAGTTTACGCTCTTCAGGTTCAGCCATGTTATTGAAATGGCAGGATTGCCTTCTTGTTTAAGATTGAGTAATATTCCACTTTGCATGAATACGCCTTACATTTTTTTTATTTATTCATCCATCAGCAGACATTTAGCTTGTTTCCATATCCTGGCTATCATGACAATGTCACAATAAACATGGACTCTAGATATCTCTTTGAGATAGTGATTTAATTTCCTTTAGATTTTGATGTGTTTGTATATGGCATAATTAAAATACTGAAATTTCAAAGAAAAGCACATGTGTTGTTTGGATTTTAACTGTGGCAACATTTATAACAGTCAAGATTGAAAATAATCCATGTCATTCTACATAAGTTGTTTAAATGAATTATAATAAATCTTATTAGGGAATCCTCTGCAAAGATTAAGAAAAATAAAATAAACCTACATTTACTGGCATACACCAAAGTACACCAAATATACAGATCTGTACAAAGTAGAAATCCTATTTTAAATCTTATTGCTAGTCAACTTTAAAAAAAAACAATGGTTCAGCTAAGCCCATTTTACTCTAATTATTTATCTAGAGTTTGAAATAAAAATTGATTGGTTTTTGTACGTGAGAGAGGAGTCAACTTTCACCTCCAGTCTTTCTTTATTCTCTAATAAGTACCTTTACTCAGGCTGGGTGCTGTGGCACACACCTGAAATTCCAATTATTTAGACTCAGAGGCAGGAGGCCCAAGGGTCCAGGTCAGCCTCAGCAACTCAGCAGTACCATGTCTTCAAAATAAATAAATAAATACATAAGTAAAAACAAAACCAAAGACTGGGAATACAGCTCAGAGGCAAAGCATCCCTGTAATCAGTCCCATGTCAAAAAACAAACAAACAAACAAAAAAATGCTCCTTTACCCTGCCCAGAATTTTGTTGATATAATCTTGGACTTGAGATCCTAAAAATTAATATTAGCATTTTTATATTAATACTTCAAAGTCTTCTTTCCAATAGTAGTTTATGATAAACTCTGTTCCACACATTCAGTATTATCCATTAGGCTTTTTTAATTTTACATGCTTCAAGCTTTTATTCAATACATAGTTTTTTAATTTTATTTTCCCAAATATTTTTGAGCTGATTCACAGATGTATAATGACCTGGGGCTTCAATATCCATGGATCTTTGTTCTCTTGCTGTTCACAGTGTAGAATATTTTTTTAAAGAGAAAAACAGAGAGAGGGAGAAAGGGAGAGAGTCAATTTTATTTCTTTTTAATCTGTGTTTTCGGTTTTCTGACATTTGTTGTGTATGTGGTGCTAGGGTTTAAACCCACTTGCCAGGCAAATGCTCTACTGCTGAGCCACCACTCCAGCCCCACAGTGTAGAATTGTTAATGCACAGTTTTTTCTTCTTAAACATTTCTTAGAAATTTGTTGTACCTAATTTAATGTTTTGGAAACAGAGTCTGTAGCTATTTAATTTTCAAAAATCTTTTGGACTTTTGTCTTCATTTGAATTTTAAGCCACAAGAGTGTTTAGTCCTGATAAATTTTTGTTAATTTATTGAACCCTTTTTAATTCATATAATAGAATAGTACTCAGCAGTAAAAAGTGAATAATTTTTGCAGTCAAAAAAGTAGATAATCTCATGAGCCTCATGACAAGTAAAAAGCAGAATAAGATTCCACTTAAATGAAGTTCAAGGAAAGGAAAATTAGCCTGAGCTGGTGAAGTTGAATTAATGGCACCTTCCAGGGAGATGCAAATATTGTATCTCTTCATCTGTTTAATACATGGGTATATACATTGGTGAAACATATCTGGTTCTACACTTAAGATTTGGGAAGTTTACTGTATAAATAACATTTGAAAATTCTTTTGCTGAATAAATTAATAATGAATTTGAGACATGACCAAAATGCTAACATGGTTTCTCTCTTTTTAATTTCTTTTTAATTTGGAAGGTAGCTTTTATTGGTTTCCTCACCATTACAAAAGATACACAACACTTGGGAGGTCTCTTGGATCTTGGAAGAAGACACAACAAAATTAGGTGTGATTTTGCCAAATTACCAGACCTAAGAGCCAGCGAGGCTTTGAGAGGAGGTCCTAGCAGGTGGTGGTTCATCAGCAGGCCCAGGCTGCAGGAAAGCTGCCCATCCTCCCTGGCTTTATAGACCTACATAGCTCTCATTGCTCCAAGTGTTAATCACAGACTAGGATGCAGTCTGTAGCTGGTGACAGAACTTTAAAGATTGAATCTAGTAAAATCTTGAGCATTCTGAAACAAATTTATAGCCTTTTGGGCAAGCAACTATTCTTCTTTTTCAAAGCAGTTCTTTGCTTCCTATTGGACTTTGTTAGAGCCTAGGTTAGGTTCAGAGAAATGATGGTCTCCATTCCAATCTGACCTGTTTTTGTGCATTACGAAGAGTTTTACATTTTGAAATAATTTTTGAAGAAGAATCCTGTTACGTAACATTTTTAAATTATATGAAATTCAAATTTTGAAGTCTAGAAATGAAGCTTTATCAGAATACATGGGTGTTCATTCATTGTTCATTGTTGACTATAGCAACTTTCAAAAGACCAAAGAAAAACAGAGTTGAGGCTACAGACCACTCAGCCCACCAAACCTCAAGCATTTGTTCTGTGGCACTTACACAAGTTCACCAACCTCTTATTTAGATGTTATGAGTTGTGGGGTTACTATACTAACTGGGTTTTACTAACTGGGTTTCTTGCAATGTCTTATTTCCTGATTCACCTTGGCATAAAATTGGAAGTTCCTTGCAGCACTGTATTATCAGTTGGAAATATGTTTGCAGAAATGAGATCATGCAGATTCTGATTTCTCAAAGTAAATGGAGTGCGTTCTTTTACTTTCTCAGTGTCCTATTTATCTGCAGTGTGTCTCCTTCAACTCACATCTATAGCCTCCTGGCAAATTAATTATAATTAGCTAATTCAAGAGGAAAACAAATCTAGCCTGGTTACCCATGGCTCTGAAAAAAAAAAAAAGAAAAGGTTTATATAATCTGAAGCAGACTGCAAGAATGTTCCAGTCTGGCTCAGGGGAGATATCAGAGATAAGTGGGGAATAAGCCTCCACACAGATTAGAATATTGGAAGAACATCTCAATACTCACTTCCTTGAAGGTAGTTTGAAGAAATGGGCTACAGCAGGTCATCAGCAGAAGCTAATCATCTGGCCAAAAGATTTATGGATAAATCTCCAAGAGTGGGTTTTAAATGTAGATTAATTATGTCCCATATTAATACCAACAAAAATCAAAATAAAACCAATTAACCAATAAAAAGAAAACTTCCCACTCTGTTGGAGAAATGTACTATCTAAATGGAATGGACATAGGTCAGATTCATTTTCCATCCAACCAAATGATTTTCCAATGGGTTCAAATAAGTGGTTTTAGTGGCAAGGATAGAGTCTGTTTATATCTTTACAAGTAGTCCTTATAAAATCTGACCTGTCTTCTACCACTGAGTGGCCAATATTTCATTAGCAGCAATGGATTCTGAGCCCCAGGGAATCTAGTATGTTCTTGCAGAAGTAGACGGATGCCTAGTAATAGATTAATTATATTTGACCCCAATAAGGAAAGAAGAGACAGTTCTTTCTGGAATAAACTTTTAAGTGTCTTTTGATTTGCATTCCCTGGGTGTCACATTTCCATCAATACTGCAAGGACTTAGTGGAAACAATTTATACTGTCATGGTCTCCCATACATGGAAAATACTATGGTCTGGATATGTTCATGTTGAAGCTTAATCTCCAATGTGATGGTAGCAAGAAATGGGGTCTTGGGGTTGGAGCGGTGGCTTGGCAGTTACGGTGCTTTCCTGGTATGTGCAAGGACACAGGTTTGAACCCCAGCACCACATATACAACTAAGTGTTGGAACAATGAAAGCCACATGATAAACTAAATAAAATTGATTCTCTCTCTCTCTCTCTCTCTCTCACTATCCTTCTCTCTTTAAGAAAAAAAAAGAGATGAGTTTTTTAGGAAGTGATTATAGGATGATGGTGGAGCCCTCATTAATGGAACTGTGACCTTATAGATGAGGCTTCAGAGAGCTGTCTGTTCTATCTCTTCTACCAGGTGAGGAGAGTGTTCATCCCTTTTTCTTTTCTTCCCTATTAGCATAGCAAGAAGACCTCCATCTTGGAGGCAGAGAACAACCCTCAATAGACATTGAATCTTCCTGTGCCTTGATCTTAGACTTCCCAGTATCTAGCATAATGAAGCACAAATTTCTATCTTTTGTAAATTGCCATGACTATAATGTTTAGTTTCAGCAGCCTAAGTAGATCGAGACAACAAAGTATATAATATTTGTTTTTTTTGTTTTTCGGTGAGCTCATGGTGCATTATGTTGCCCATTGCCCTGCAGGAGCTGGCACACCTATCCCACGGTGGGATGGGATACTGGAAACCAGTTATAGTGCTATTTGGGAAAGCACTTTCCACCCTCCTGGATGCAGTGTGAGTTCTGAAGCACCAAGAGAGATATGCTGCTAATTCTCCTATAGCTACAGATTATGAGCTAAGTAAATAAGAGATGGAATGGAGAATGGGTCACAGTTCCGTCTAATTACCAACCGTGTGCGTGTTTGCTTTCCATTCCTGCTGCTCTCGCTTTACTGGTTTGTGGATTTCCGCACACAGAGGGGCAAACAACAGCTCCATTTCGCTGGCTCCTCTTAGCACTAAGAAAACAAGCTAAAATAGGGGTTATGGTATTGGCCAGAGCGATTGACTCTAACTCTGCAGGGACAATGGGGTTGCTGCTACCTTACAGGACTAATAAATAGAACGAAAGCCACACAGAGAGTCCCATGGAGCTTGGATCACCTCCTAGTACCACAGCAGTTAGCAGTCAGTTGCAAACAACCTTAGCCCTATATTGCCAGGGTCCCAAGTATTCAGATTTTTCAAGAGTAATGGGTGCGGTCACTTAGCTGAAGGATGCCTGTAATGAATAAAGAAACATGAGGGGTGTGTAAGGGAAGGGCAAAGTCGTAAGCAGCAGCTACAGTGCATGGAGCAGCCATTCAACCGGAGCTGTGGGGTCTGTTACTACATAACCTTACCAATGTCCGACGTCCTCCTGTTCCTCTAATTCCACCACCAGGCATTTAATAAGGCACCTTAGGGTGGCAGTTAGGAGAAGATTAAGGCAAATTCTTAAAGAACTATTTACAGGACAAGTAGCTATTTTCAGGATGTGGTAAACTTTCATGTAGTTGGAATAAGACATTAAAAATATCTCTCCCATTGGGAAGTAGTATTGTCAGGGGTTAAATTTTTTTTCTTTTTTTAATTATAGATTGGGGAGATTTGTGATTGGATGCTCACTGAAGGACCAAACAGCATTGGCATTTGTCAGTTTAACTACTTGGCATCAAACACCCTCTCTCTTTTGGTTCAAGATCAAAATGGATGAGAGTAAGAAGTCGAAAGAAGACAGATATTGACTCTCTCTGCCTCCTGTTGGTGACAGCATGGTCTACGTCCAAACTGCAGTCAATCACTGCTGCCACTCAGGAAATTGAATCTGAAGAGAGTGACACCAAGGTGGCAAGTCTGTCAGAGGTTACGTGTGGCAGCCACGGCGGGGGCAAGAAGTCAGGGATGAGTCAGTGTCAGAGGCAGTGCAGTCACCAGGCTGCTTCTCAGCTCTGTGCCTGCTCCCTGGCTTCCTAGCTGAGCCTGACACACCCTCTTCTAGCCAGTTTTGTGAGATACTGGTTCCTTTTGAATTAATTTATTTTTGGCTTATATTAACCAATATCACATTTTGTTATTTGACTTCAAGATTGATGCTTCATTCAGTGCAGCAAATTGGTAGGTGTCTGAGAGAGACGAACATAAAGAAAACCAGACCACTGTCGGTAGCTTGAAAAATGCCCAGGGCTAGAGTACAAGAGGGGCGACTTTTCTTGGAAGAACTAAGAAGGAAGGACAGCTTCATAAACCAGGGCTGAGCCACCAGTTTCTAAAGCAGTGATTCATGAACTCAGACAGTACTGAGCAAGGTGTGTGAGCGAGCAGAATTTACCTAGCGATTAGAATACAGGAAACATCGCATTGATTACTTTTGATCAATTATTTAACCCAGTGGTTTTCAAGGCATAGGAGACAGACCCCTGGGTTCTCAAAATAGGAGAAATGGATCCCTTTTTCAATAGTCTTTTAAGGTCAAAACTATTTTTGTAACAACACTGGGAAATTATTTGCCTTTTTCAATGTGTTGACATTTACTGGCGAGGCAAAAGCAATCTGGTTAAACGCATGAACAGCGGTTAGGGCACCACACTTTTCTAGAAGTTACTGTGGTTTTCACCACAGCAGACTCCTGGGGGAAAAGAAGGAAGATTTTGTTTAGGACTATCTTTGATGAAGTGGCAAAAAAATAGCTTTTATTAAATATTTCAACCCTTGGGTTTAATATTCTGGGGGATCTAATGTGAGGTTCACATGAAGCATTTGTTTCTGAACTTCCTTCATCATGGTATGTGATTTTTTTAATGGTAACCCCTACACCAAACAAAAAGCAACCAGATCTAGCAGGTCTGTTTATTAAGTAATTAGTTTCAAATAACTTAGTAGTGGTTTGAAAAAAAATTGTATTATGCTGTGCATTAAAGTGAATTATTAATGGGATGTGCCTTTTGGTCGCTGCTCTGATTCTCAGACCTTGGAATCAGACCAGGTGCCACTCTTGCTTCCTGTTGCCCTGGGACTTCTGTGTGGAAGCTTGATTTCTGTCATAGCAACTGTAGAAAACTCAACTCCACAAATAAGTGATGTTGTGAAAAGGACAAGGTGTGATCTGCTGCTGAAACTGAACTCCCTCCAGATGGTCAATTAGCCTGATGTCCAAGAGATGTACCAGGTCTCGCTTGAAATTTTAAATTACCCTGAGGAGCTCCTGGGACCCCTCAGTGGTGCTTTTTGAGGCACAAAGTACATCTGCTTCCCACCATGGTGTAATGGTCATCCCAAAGAAAAACCCTCATGCAATTGCTTGAACTTCAAGTCCACCAGCCAGTTTTTTCATGGACCTTCCCTTTCATCTGAAAGAACATCTGTCAATGGCTGCAAAGGCTCGGGTATTTGGCAGATATTTTCTCCAAAATGAATGGAGCAAGCCTGTTAGGTCAAGGACTACAGATAGCAGCATTATTTGCAATGATAAAAATCCTTGTTTTCAGATAAATGTTAATGTTGTAAAACTTTTATCTATTACTGTGAGTTTGACAGCATTTCAGTATTTAAAGATTTCACAGTGGTATTAATACATGTGATTTTGAAATGTTGTACAATGAAATGCATCAACAGATTGAAGATCTGCATAATTCACTGAGTCAATATTTGCCAATGTTACAAAAAAAAATCTATACTCAAAAGAGTTAAAAGGTGCACAAGGTAAGAGACAACAGAAGTTTAATGTGCCAGATTATAAAACTTTCAGTGGTGTGGTTTCAGATTCCAAATTACAACCCACCTTGAAGACCCTATCACTTCCAGTATGGGTGTAGTATCAAAACAGAAAGTCCATAATTATCCAAAAAGACTGTTGGAATACTCTAGAAAGTTCTGACTGTGTCTGGTGAGGCTAAGATTTTTTTCATATATTTTAGCCAAAGAAGCATATTGCAACAGATTGAAGCAGAAATAAGATTTTAGTGAACTTCTTTTTAAGGCAGACATTAATAAGGTGCTTCAAAAGTATAAAATAATGCCTTTTTTCTCATAATTTTTTTAAAAAATTACTTTTTATGAAATTTTATTCATTTAATGTGAAGTGAATAAATATTTTTAAAAATTTCCCAAATTTTGACATGCAATTAAATGTTAATAAAATTAAAATTATTAAATGTTAATAAATTAAAATTATCACATTAAAAATAAAGTACCACACTTTTTTGTGTGTGTTGTCAGTGGTACGATGTTAACCATGTGTCCGTGTTCCATGGCCTAAGCCATTGGGATTAGGCTGAGGTGACCCAGCATGGATGAGACCAGGTTCATCAGGGTGGCAGAGTTTGCCAGAAGGAGTGTTAGATGTGAATTTATTTATTATTCAGAATGTTATTTCCTTCCCTTTTATGTTTTTTATTCCGTTTAGGAAAACGTTTATTCATGGAAAAATAGGGCAAGGGCCCATTTAGAGAAACAGAACAAGGCCGGCAGGGCAGCCACAGCAGGAGCTACTGGCAGCTGAGTTGCTGACCTTGACGTTATTTATCCACTCTCCTGAGCTGCATGATTTTAGTGCTGTGGAAGAATGGAGCTAACCAAGCCACTCAAGGGTAGGAATGCCATTTCCAAGCATGAATCTGACCAGGTGCCCTGAATGAAGGAAGGGGTGTGCCCTTGAGAAGTCCTGGATGGGCAGTGGAGGGGGTGAACTGACAGGCTGTCCTTGGCAGCCCCTAATCACAGCTGTGGCAAGACACAGCCTCATTTTGCCTTCTGAGCCCTGACATTGCTGAGTTATTCCTGCAAGGTCTGGGGCATGTTCTTACTTACTTGTTTGTTGGTTGGTTACAGATTATTACCAGTCCTCACTCTAGTTCTGCAAAAGTCAGTGCCCTAATGACAGTTCCCACTTGATATTTGCACATAGTTCTCAAGTCATTGATTTTATTTTTATTGCCTCTTCCCTTATGAAAGAAATGTGGCACAATAACGTTCTCAAATTTCACTCCATCTACAGTGAGTGGAAAGGAACCCTTGTCTTGTATCTATGCAAATTCTTCCCCACACTTGTGGAAATGTTCTGGAAGGAGTGGGGAATTTTGGGAGTTTGGAGAGTTATTGGACGCAGAAGCAAAATAAAATCATCTATTTTTGTCATATCCCCTGATTTTTGTTAAATTCAAGTTCAAGTTTGACTTTTCCCCAACTTTTGCTATTAAGTAATGCATAAATTTGTATATATGTAAGGCGTACAACTTGATGTTCTGATATACACATATATAGTGAAATAATCACCATGACAAGATTATTTAACATAGCCATTACTTCATGTAATTACCATGTGCTTTTTCTTTTTTAAATGTATGGGGAGAACACTTAAGATCTCAGCATTAAAGGTTCCATGACAGCTGATAGCTGCTCTCACCTTGCTGTGCACCAGCTCCCTTCAACTTACTGTGCTTGATTGAAATTTTATGCCCTTTGACCTACAAGTCCCCATTTCCCCTCCCCCAGCCACAATGGACACTTTCTACTGTTCTACAATCCAAGCAGCGTTTCTCTTTCTGTCCCTGGCTCCCTCCACTTAGCATAGTGTTCTGCTTCAGTCATGTTGCTGGAAATGGCAGGACTTTCCTCTGTTTTTAGGGGTGAATAATATTTACATATATATTATTTGTGCATATATATGTATATATATATGAACACATACACACATATACTTTCTTTTTATCCATTGATGGACATGTAGGCAATTTGCCTGTCTCAGTTACTGTGAATAATGCTTCAGTGAACATAGGGATGAAAGCACTCTTGAATAACTCATCTCATTTTCTTGGGTAGCCACTGAGAGCTAGGATCGCAAGACATATGGTGGTTCTATTTTGGGAGGAATTTCCACACTGTTTTCCATAATTGTGTCAATGTTCATCCCTACCAAATAGTGCACAGGGATCCCCTTTCTCCACATCCACCCCAACACTTACTCTCTTTTGTCTTTTTATGATAACCGTCCTAACAGGTATTAAGTGACAGCTCATTTTAATTTTAATTTGCATTTCCCTGATGATTAGTGACGTTCAGCACCTTTTTCATATCCCTGTAGTTGGACATTCGTGTCCTCTTTCAAGAAACGTCTATTCAGGCTTTTGGACTACTTTTAATTAAGTGGTTTTTTCATTTATTTTGCTACTGAGTTGTGTGAGCCTCTTATGTATTTTGGGTATTAACCCCTTACTAGACACATGGCTTGCGGATATTTTCTCCCATGCCACAGGTTGTCTCTTTAACACTGTTGATTTTCTCCTTTGCTGTGCAGAATATTTTTCCTTTGATGCAATATCACTTGCTTATTCCTGCTTTCTTTTTTTTTTACCTGTGTCTTTGTAGTCATATCCAAGAAATCTTTGCCAAGACCAATGTCAAGAAGACTTTTCTGTTTTCTGCAAATAATTTTAAGATTTCAGTCTTATGTGTAGGTCATCAATCCATCTTGAGTTTATTTGTTCTTGGATGGTGTGAGATATCAGTCCAATTTTTTTTTCTGCACATGAATATTAAGTTTTTCCCCAAATCATTTTTGAATCAATTGTCCTTTGCCTGTAGTGTATCTATAGAGCGTTTGGAAAAGCAATTAACAAGTGCTGTGGATCTACTTCTAGGCTGTCTATTTTGCTCCATTGGTCTATAATTCTGCTTTATAGGTGATGGGACATTTCAGGACATCATTCCCAGAGCAGTCAATGATAAGGGTTATTGCTTCTTGGATCTTCCTCATAGGCAGCTGCCAATAAACAAAAGACCTTTGGTGAACACTGCTTTTTAAATTATTTCATCTACTCATTTATTTTTGTGTTTGAAGGGATGGTGCCAGGGATACACACAGAGGCTGTATTTGGAAAGTGCATAAGCCAGCTCGCCCTGCAGCCCTCAGACCACAAGGCACCTTTCTGGGCAAGGCTCCTGTAGTTGAGATCTGTTTTTGTTCTTTGCTGGTTATAGCAGAGAGAATTTAGCCCTGAAAGTTTTCTGGTGCTGTCCTAGTATTGAAAAATCAATAGCAACACGGGAGAGGGCATTAGGTCATATTATGGGAACTAAATTACAAATACCCTTTAATGTCTATGGAATCATGGTGATTACTAGGCCATCGATCCTGGCTTTATTACCTTTCCCATTCCCTGTTATACATAAATATAACAGCTCTGAATACATTCAGAAGGATGGATTTCTAAACAAATGCCAAAGCTCAGAATCTGAGTAGCCAAGAACATAGGATTTTTATTACCATAGGATTTTTATTACCAGGCTCATATTTTGGTGGGAAGAATCAGTTGTGCAGGGGCACCAAAGTCAACGATCTTCTTAGTGTTCAACAAGGACAGGCTGCGTCCATAGTGTTTGGAGAACACTTGCTGAACCTAAGTATCTAAATGTTCCAAGAACAATTAATAAAGATCAGGGTAATATGCCACAAAACATTTCCTTTTTAGCTAATTTTACCTCTAATGATTTTTTTTTTTTTACAAATTCCCTTGGTTTCTGAAATCTCCTGAAATCTTTCCTTTGTGCATTCCTATGCAGGCTAATAATGAAAGGACTCTGCTGAATACTAGTGTGCTTCTATCAAAATGCTCAAGTGTTAACTGAGAGGGAGAATATTAAAGCAAGATGAAAGAGGAGGTTGGGAGATTGGTGTTATGGGAAAATAAATCTTACTGTCTGTAAGAAGTATTGGGAGCAAAGGAGAGATGGGACTGCAGTAATGACCTACTGCGTAGTCTTTCGTTAGCCATGGTTTGAAATCAGTTGAGGTGGAGGATTTCTCCCTAGGAGTTATATTTACGTAGAAAACCGATGTATTTATCTCTGTCCAGATGTAGATTTGAACGAAGGGGAATTTAAGCAGCAGACTTAGCCTCAAGGTTTCTCTACTATTAGAATTTCTCTGGAATCAACATCTGCATGGAAACTTACGTATCAGCAGAAGAGTCTCTTGTTCCTAACTGCATGAACACCGGATGTGGTGAAAGCACATCCGCTCAGTGTGAGTGACTTGTTCTTTGAACTTCTCTGCTAACTACCAATGGCTCAAGACATTTCTGGATTATTGGTGCAGCGGTGTGCATTTGTAGCTGCAGCTACAAACCTGAAACAGAACAATGGCAAGTTCAAGGCCAGTCTGGGCAACTTATCAGCATCCTGTCTCAAGAAAATTTTAAAAAGAATAGTCAACTGTGTCAATGACATTCAAGCATTTTCTTATCAATTGATCATTTGTTCACTCAAGAAACGATTACCAAGTATTTAAGTATGTAATAGCAGGCTCTGATTGATAAGGTAACATGCTAGAAATTTTATCTGATGTAAACTTTAACATATGGATATATGTCTGGGAAGGGCCACATCGTGGCCTTTAATAGTTAGACAGCTAAGATGTTCACCTTAAACAGTAGAAAGCTGTGGTAGAGGGAATTAATAAGAAAGGCAATAATGGTCACAGTTTATTTTTACACACTTCAACAAGATTGCACCAATGGATGTGGGCAGGGAGGAAAAACATGAGAAAAGGACCAATTAACAGGTGGTTGAAATATTCTTAAGAGAGAGACTACTCGTTCTAACCCAAAGCAGAAACCATAGGGAGGAAAGGGAGTAATAAGCCAGGAGACAGGCAGTAGGAACAATAGGAGTTGTCGCCAGAAGCCAATTAATTACCTGCTGGCTTTCGTGGCCACTTCCCCATTGTATGCTGAAGGGTTTCGGGTGTACAATGTGTCTTACGGTTAATTCATTCTAGAGCAGAGCTTAGCAACCTAAATTATGTGGTCCAAAAATGGAAGGGGGACTCATGAGTCATATGAAATTATTTCTTACTGCCACCCACTCTGACACTCTGAGATGCCAGGCACTGCTACACCTTCCTGTCTACACTTCTCCCTGCTTCCACATACCTTTCAACAACCATCCACAACTGAGCAGTTCTTTAGTTCTTGCCTATCCTGTTTCTGTGTGGGAAGAACTCTTTCTCTTCCCTCTTAATCTCCATAGAATATAACAGAATAAAAAACAGGTAAAGAGCATTGACCTGAAGCATAAGAAGTTGTTGAATGCTATTCTAGACCTGAATCTGAAATTCTCCAGGCTGAAGGTCATCTGACAACAGATACCATGATGTCATGAACATGTCATGTTCTATAGAATTCTTTCCAATCTAACAAGCTTTGGGGCTATTGTCTATCTAACCAGGCCCAGCGAGATAATTGGTCCAAGGGGTTCTGAGAAGTAGCAGATCAGAGTTTGGAAGACTGCCCTGTTCTCCAAAACAGCTTATTATGTGAGTCATAAATCTTTTCATACCCAGTTGGGGTGTGTATGGCTTCAAGAGTCTTGACATGTAAACCAAATTTCAGATGGTGTTTCATTCTGAAGAGTGGTCATAATAGTATGTAGTGTGTACTATTTTCTCTTTGTAATTATAAGTATCGTGTGGAATAATATTTTGAGATGATGGATATTTATCCTGCTCTTGGCAAAACATTTACTCATCAGTTTAGCATCCATTTATGAGTCTTGTGTGAATTAATTATTAATATAATGAATATAAATGATACTCTAATTTCATCTCCTTTTACATTTATAGATTGGCATTCCACTTTAAGGAAGTGTTTCTCTCTGTTTATGTATGTATTTACCTACTTCAGTATAAACTTATGGACTCCAGTGATATTAAACAGGTTACAGTCTATTATTATCTTTGTATGGATACTTAAGTGATTTCATAATTAATTCAACCCCCTTTCAAGATGGCTCCGTGTCCTTTTAACAAATTCTCATCAGTTTGTGACTACTCCTTGTACTGACTTTCAGAGTACTAAAATTATCCAACCTTCTTGTCCCTGTTTTTGCTACAGTCTTCAAATCAACCATTTTTCTAAGGAGCATTTAGTTAAGAATGAAATTTTGAAGCCAAGACCTGTGTGCTTGTCATGCGCATTGCTGTTGAGCTAACATTGTTTCTAGACCTTCTTAGCAGACACAATCAGGAATTAAATGTATTTACATATACATCAACAACAAGCAAACATATACATGCGTATGAATATATATACACATACATATATGACTATGAACACATCACTATATCTAATATCTATATATCCATACATATTTAGATATATATTTATAAATATCTGCCATAATTTTTCTTTGCAATTGGAAGTATTGATATAAACATAAGATTTTAAAACATATATGTGTATATATAAACACACACATACCTCTGTGTGTGTGTGTGTGTGTGTTATGTACACATGTATGTTCTTGAGAGTACTGTTTGATTTATATAGAAAGAGTTCATACCAATACATTCAGTTCCATTGCAAAAACCACGAAAGTTATTGCAGGCAAGCTGCTTGACCCCCTTTCTTCTGTGGTGAAGAACATAAGTCCTGTGATCTTTACTTCCCTTATATGCTCATTCCTCTTTGTGTAAACAGTATGTTGTCCCCATCGGCTCTCTTCGTTCCCAGACCTGTAATTTCTGGTCACCTCCTCAGTCTCAATCTCTTCCCTGGCCATGATGCTCTAGATTGCAGCAACCCTAGCTGCTACTTGTCCCTGATTTAGTCACGTTTGGTAACCTTGACTATTTCATGGGAAGACCAGGAATGGGAACCAATGTATAGTTTTTTTAAAAGCAAAGAAAGAAAAAATGGCGGACAAAGGAAAAGGGAGAAAACTAGCATTAATCTTTCTGATGCGGTGTTGGACTTAAATGTTTTTCTAAATTATTAGAGCTCAATTTTGTTCTTTCATAAATAGACTGACTGAAATATTAGAGATTGGTTAAACAAAGGACTTTAATTAGTGATGAATGCTAATAACTGTGTTGAACTGAACCTAAAGATAATGCAAGATCTTGTGGAAAATCTGGTCAGTATGAGTAAAAAGGAAAGAAGGGTACTATTTAGTGGCCATCTACTTAAGAGCAAATGTGTTCCATAACGCTTTTAGTTATTGCCAGTCCTCATCATAAGGATCTGAGATAGCTATGATTATTCCCATTTTAGCAATAAGCATGCTAATTTCAATTACCGTCCCTTTAAGATGACAGAGAAAATGTGCCGGAGAGCCTGGATTTGAATCTAGGTTTGATTGACTCTAAAATTTGGTCTCTCCTCCTCTACTGCTGCTATTTCTCACTCTGAAGGATCGCATGTTTAAGTGAGTCAATATAAGAACTGACAAATTAATGTGCTGTTTTTGTTGAAGATTGACATGGAATCAACTAGAGAATGTTGAGACAACCTAAGTGGTAAAGACAGAAAAAGAGATTTTGAGTTTTCAAGTGTGTCAGAGGTATTTGGGGTCAACTTTGAGAAAAAATTTAAGGATTCATTTCCTGGCATATGGAGAAAGAAGAGTTATTTCTAGCTATGTTCTGCCAAAGGCGAAACCTTTGCCTTTGGAGGTAAGAAATTTTTTTCTTAACTACATATTCCTCATTATGGGCGAAATTTTAATGCTAGCAATGTCTGAGCCCTACTTGCTTGCTACAAGCAGGCTGGGTGTGACACCTGTGGTATCTTTCCTATTGAAATATATCTTATCTGTCACTCAAATGTCCTGTCCTCAAAATCTGTAATCTGTCCACAAAATCAGAATGCATCTCATATTTAATGCAAAATTATAGTAACTGGAGAGCTGTTAACAATTAGTTTTCTTTATATAATCCTTTCTCTTCCTGAGTGTTCTCCAGGAGCCTAATTCACATTTCAGGAAGGTCTTGTAAGTTTTTCCTCTTAGGACTTATTTTTATTTCATCACTGTCAAATAAAAAACAAATCAGCCTTAGTAAAGAAAGACTTAGTCTGAAAGAATACTATAAGTAGGAGTAAGAGACTAGTGCAATAAGGATAACTCTGATCGTGTAATCAGTCAAGATTTATGACCAAAGTTTCAGAAAAAATCATCTTTTTCTTTCTAGAAAGTAAACTTGGCTAAGAAGAACAAGATGTGTACAAGTGGGATGAAAGGGTGGCTTGATCATGGCAGATTAGAGAGTACTTCAACCTGAGAACAGTCTGTTCTTGTGGGTGAGTGTAAAGGAAGGGCTGTATGCTGGTTTAGGCTGAGACCAAGACTCAGGAACTTGGAGGAAAGAAAGGTAGTCCAGCAAAGTTGGATTAATACGCACTTTGTACTGATCAGTTGAAGAGGAGAAGCATTTCAGGACAATTACCTACGAGCTGAAGAATGGGACTTTGGAGGGCCGGTGTATGGTCTTGGGTACAAGTAACAGGGCACCTGTGAGTCTCATCCAAGTCACATGAGGAAGAGTGGCTTTTTGCCCTAAGCTGTCTTCCAGAACACTAACAAATGGTTTGGTATTTCTTAACCATGACTGTTTTATAGGATCACAGGACCTGGGTAAAATTCAGCTTTGTCACCCTATTTAGATGGCTGTGTGATCCCATGCTGCTGGACACACTTGACTCCTGAGGGTGAGTCTGCCACTGACTCTACTCTGGACTACACAGGAAGACCCTCCTCTTGGCCACTACTTTCTAAGCATGCAGGATAAAGTTCCATTGGTGAAAAGAGCACGGCTGAGACCAGGCTTTGAATTTTAGCAAACATGTACTGGAAGACTGTAAAAGAAAACACATCACAGGGAGAACAAATCATAGCAGCCATGGTCAAAGCTATTTTCTGTTTCAGGTTCTAGGCCAGACAACACTTTAACTGAAGTTGCAAAAAGTGAGATTTCATCTTCTGTCCCAGGATCAACCTTTCCATGGTCAATACAGTTGGATTATCCACTTACTTAAGATCCAAAGCCTGCCCTAGGGAGTTGCCCTGGCTTTGGACACTAAGGGAAGCTGCAAATATCAACCTCACAGCAGTGCACCGGTAACCACAGACAAAGTAACATGTCCAGTTAGTACTGAGCCTAATCTGGAGCCACCTCCTCCAGGATGAGACAAAGAACGTGGTGCTCATGTCCTTCAGCTTACCAGAGTCCTCTCCATCGCAGATTGCTTCTCTTGATGCCATTTCCTAAAGGAAAACGCATAGAACTCTCTCAGAATAAGCAATTTTTCATAGACAGTCATTTGAATTCACCCAGAGAAAATAGTGTTTATTTTCAAAAGGACAACAACAAAAAAAAACAGTTCCTGAATGCACTCACCTGAGTCACTCCTGTTTGTCTTTCCATGCTTAGGTTAAATATTCCTTTCTCATTTTAATCTCTCCTAACTCTGAATTTAGGGGGTCCTCTTTTTATAGATCTTCAAAGCAATTTTTAATCACTATCCTTAGCACATTGTTCATTATAAATTATTTGTGAAATCTTCATTTATTTCTTTTGTCTTAAAATAACCTGTGAAAACCAGTAGTCACGAGTCTTCTTGTCTATACTCTCTCCTGGCACGGAGTGTCCCTAAATATTTGATTGAAAATTGGTAGAGAAAATGCTGGCAAAAGATACCTATCACTTATGTCGGGAAGAAACAGTGAATTACTGGGTACAAACCACAGGCATTGAAGATGAGCCCACTGTTCCAAAAAGCAATAGGTGAGACCTGGTTTAAATATTCATAAATACATGGACTAGTCTTCGGGCTTTTGCGTGTATATGTGCATGTTCCCCCTGGAAAGGCCACTGCCTGCCGTCAATATGCATCAGTGTCTCCCCTTGAGTAGCGGAGAAAATCTGCAGGAACCTTTGAAAATGCAGTTGTTCGAGCTTCTAGACCCATCATAATGTTTGAAATAATAGCTTACTCCCAGCCAGGGTCCGAGCTTATGTACGTTCTTTTCAGAATTAATGATGTATAGTATAATTCAAGCTCTACAAATGATAATACCTATATTCACACTGCGATTTACCATTTCCAAAGCAATTGCATGTTGGCTCATTTAATCCTTCTGAGTACTTCATGAGAAAAAAAATGTTCACCCATTTTAAAAATGAAGAAACTGCCAACCACATCCAATACCTGACTTGCCCAAGACCACACAGCCAAGAGAAAACACTGAGACTCCAACCGAGGTCTGCTGATTAACCCCCTGCACTTTTCCTGAGGGTTGCTGAGTCAACAAGAAGGGCTCCTTGGCCTATTTCTATCTTAGTTTTAAATAGATTGTATGTCTTTGGCCTCCTTTTCCAAATGAGAGCCATTAGTTGGGTTTATCTCAAAGTGGATTCAGTTCTTGGCAGTAGGCCTTCTTCAATTCTAAGGATACAAAGTGGAAACCAACAACAATTGTTTGGTCCAGTGCAACATCCCCACCATGTGGCTGTCCAGCTGCAACTTGAATGTCTGAGCTGATGGAGAGCTCACTCCTGTATAGTCTCCTATCCGTAGAACTCCTCCTTCAAGATAGCGCTAACTCGTGAGAGCCTATAATTACCCTAACTTTAATCAAAAGGGAAACTCAGGTGCACAGAATTTAAGAAATCTGCCTAGGGCTTCATATCTAGTAAATCATCAACTTAGGATTTGACCCGTCAGACATGTTCTGGAGCCTCTTTGCTAAATGGCCACAAGACTCCGCCTCCATCCTTGAGCTGTGTTAACTCTACTGTTGCAAAGGAGGGTTCCGAAACTCCCTAGTATTCTAACGCTGATCTGAGTACACAGGGATGTCTGTCCAAATAGATGAAGATTAGGAAAGGGGCACATTATTTAGAGATTAGGATTTTGGCTATGTTTGCAGAGCATGGCTGTTGCAGTGCGGGATTCATCTAATCCAAAGGAAATGTGTTAGCAAGAAGCTTTCTTCCTTAAATGCTCCAAATCCCTCCATGGTAGTTCTGGAAATTACTCCTTTGGTGTTAGGCAATGATTAAAATCAAGAGTAGAGATCTGGTTTTATCCCAAACACTATTTAAATTCTGAGGCAAGTCCCTTAATCCTGTCTTCATAATATTTATCTTCAAAACCCAGCTCACAGTCAGGACCACACAAAGGCTTCCTCCATATTTCTCAGGATCTCAATTAAACTTAGCTCAGAAGCCACCCAATTTTTTGTTTTGTTTTTGTGTTTTTTTCAAAAGAGAAAACTAAATTTTGAAAATTAAGGTAATTTGGTCTTTTTATTTAAAATCTAATTCCATTGAAGTAACTCAGATCTATTTCTCCCCATTCCTCCCTTTACCTTTTCTTCTCTTTGGGAAGCATCAGAGTTTGCAAGAAGTCTATATTAACAACTACCTTAACTCCTGGACTCAGTTGGGGACAGGATGGGGAGGGAGGTAAGCATGCCTTTCTGGCCCACTCTCTGTTCTTCCAGGACACCACCAAGGTGTGTCTTACCCTCCCAGGTCTTGGACATCAACCTTGTCCCGACAGAACCCTTCATCATCCACTTCCGGGGCTCAGTGTGTCCTCCAGCTATAACCCTGTGTCTCCTCTTCTTACATCCTGAATGGCTTTTTTTTTTTTTTTAATTTACTGACACTTTCTGGAACTTTTGAATGCTCTCCCGTGAAGCTGGGACTGCAGAAATCTCTGAGATGTGTTCTCTCTCTCCCTGTAGCTCCGCTGCACCTCCCAGCATCTCCTTATAAGGCATGTGAAGTCCCTAAGTGGTCTGTGATAGCCCCAGGAAAAAATGAAGAAAGAAAAAGCTTTTCAACTTTGAATCCCTCAAACTTATTTGATGTTTTCTATCACCTTTCACTTCCAGGATTTTGATCTCTCAAGAAAGCATGAAACAAGCATCTCCCAACTCCCCTTGCACATGGAGATACCCTTTTTCTCCCTAAGCCCCCTTCATGACCTTTGTGGGATGGAGGACTACCTCTCGCCACCTCCAGACTTCTCTGTTATCTTTCTCTTTCTCCACTCCATGGTTGATAGCTAAACTCTATATTCTGGACACTGAAGAGCTAAAGCAACAATGACAGTAATAAATGTCCTAATTTTCAAAGTTTCAAATATAGGATACTGAAAAATAGGTTTTTCCTATTATCTTGGAATTTTGGCTAAAGCCCCAACCTGAGAACAGTAAATTCTGATATTCTAAGTTGCTGCCAGTTACCTCTTCTGCTGTTGCTAAAGAAGAGGCTGCTAAGCCAGCCTTGTGAACCCCATTCTCCCTCCCAAATAACTTGGATAAACAGGAGACCTGAAATTGCAAGGAAGTTGGTCATAGGACAAGAAAAATTCTCAATAGTAGTAATACCTGAAGTTTTCTCCCTTTCTTTGCCCTTAGAAAGAATAGCTCATAGAGTTCCAGGGTGCCAGCAAGAAAGCAGTTGGAATCACTTCCCCAGAGGGACACTGCTGAACTGCAAAGTCCCCTCATGGCCTCAGTGCAAGCTGTCAGAGTGCATAGTACACAGGGTTATTCTCAGGAACCTGGAAACCATAGCAATGGATGTCTACTGCCTGTCCAGAAGCAGCTGAGGGCTGCAGGTGTTCACAGGGCTAGGAAAGAGAGAAGCCAAGGGCAGGCTGCTTCCTGATGCTTGGTGCGGCCCAAATAGACAGAGGCTAGACCTGAGCCATCTTTTTATTATTATTATTATTATTATTCAGAAATTTATCTGTTGAACAATCAAACAAGCTTCCAATGAAATAATATAGTATATATATATATGAATTCTGAAAATTAGATTTACCCCCAAGAACCCCCTCAATTATCCACCCTTATCCCCCCTTCCCAATAGATCTCTACAAATGCCTTACGTTGTATGACATTACACCCCATCCAGATTTCAAACATGAAAATTGACCTCCTTTCTCAATGGCCAGGATCTAGCTCCAGCCTCCACAGATGAGAGAAGACATTCAACCCTTGGTTCTCTGGGTCATGCTGATTTCACTCAGCATAATTTCTTCCATAGCCATCCATTTACCTTCAAAGGCTGCAATATCATTGTTTCTAATTGCTGAGTAAAACTCCATGGTATATATGTACCACAGTTTTTGGATCCATTCATCCAGTGAGGGACATCTGGGTTGGTTCCATAATTTAGCTATTGTAAATTCAGCTGCTATGAATGTGGATTTCACTGTCACTGTAGTGTGCTGATTCTAAATCCACTCGAAAAATACCCAGGAGAGGTATTTGCAGGATCATATGGTAGGCTCAGCCCTAGTTTTTTGAGGATTCTCCACACTGCTTTCCAGAGGGGCTGTACCAGTCTGCAGTTCCTCCAAGAGTATGCTAGTGTGCCTATCTCTCCACAACCCCTCCAGCATTTATTATTGTTTATTTTCTTCATTTTTGCCAATCTGACTGGTGTGAGGTGATATGTTAATGTAGTTTTTATTTGCATTTCTCTGATTACTAGTGATTTAGAGCACTTTCTCGTGTATTCATTGGCTTGATCAGTGTCCTCTTTTGAGAAATTTCTACTGAACCATCTTATAGATATCCAGTAGATGTTCTTCAGAGGAAAGGGGAAGGCGGCAGACTGTGGATGTGTTCCCAGGGGTAGAGATGGAGGTAAGAGGGTTCAAGTCAAAGCCAGATTATCAGTATGAGCAATCTGTACTGGGATGAGGCCATCACAGAGAATCTGGAAAACCTTCTTATGGACCCCCAGGAAGGAGAGTAACATAGGTGTATGCCTCAGGAGGGGCTTCCTGGTTAGTCAGCACCGGTCCAAAGAGAACCACGACAGCAGAACCCCAGAAATGAAAAATGCCACTTTCCTACACCCTACCCTCTTTTCAGGAAAAGCCTTTGGGGAGGGAGAGGGACATTCTCTCCTGCTAGGTCCCTGACCTGAGTTAGCACTGGGGCAGAGTACAAAGCTTTCACCGCAATGAGAGAAAGAATTCTGGATTTATTCTTAGACAGACATTTGTAGCACGAGAAAGTCTTAGTTACTAAAATAGGACTTGCTATTAAATCTAAGAGGGAACCTAAAATCATGGAGCTGCTTCAATTGTCATCTGAAATTCGGAAATGGATCTGGAAAAGAATAAAACATGTTGTATACGTTGGGCAGCAGAGGGTTAGTGTCTGCTTCTGTGCTGAAGACGTTCACAAACCTGCTGTTCAGGATTTAACCAGTGGTTCCCATTGGGATCTTCTGTGGCCCACTATCTTTTAGGCCAGCTTCACAAAATGTCCAATGGCAGAATGTTGACAAACATTCTGGAAAAATGCCCAAGCAGAAAAAAGTATCAGTTAACATCTAAAACTATTTTTCCTCTACATCAGAAAGCTTGTCTAGAAGCTACCCAAGTTGTTTGTAATTCTAGGACTGTCTTCAGGCCAGCACAAGTTGAGAAGGGCATTCATGTGTCTCGGAATATATTCATTTTTTTCCCTCTCAAGTAGCAAATCAATACCAAATTAGTTCACTGTATACAGAGTTTGCAGAAAGTCAGGCTTCCCGTCCCTGCCTTTTCAGGCTGCTGCCCTGGACTTGACACTTGGCATATGCGCTCTATGAAACAGCTTCCATATTGCCACCGGAGAAACTTTGAGCACTTGATCTGATCCTGCACTCCTGTGTTTAAAACTCATCCCAGGGCTTTCCATTGCAAGGCAAAATTACACTATTTAAAAACAGTCTTCATTAGGTACTCGTCCACCTCTCGATTCTCCTCCTTTATATCTTTGCTTATCCATGTTTGTGGTTTTATTGTTTTCTGAAAATGTCATAGACTTTGCTCTTCTTTTATCTAAGGACCTGTCTCTTGTCCCTTGAGGTTCCCATCCCCACTCCCACCCTTCCGCTGAAAGGGCCACACTTGCCACTTTCCTCCCTTCTGCAAAGGCTCCTGGGTCCTCCAAGGCCTCCCCTTTGGGAATCCATCAGCAAAGGTGCTGCTTCTCCCATCCTGCTCTCTCTCCTCACTGGTGGCCTTTCCCTTCCACCAATTTTAGAGTCTGAGAATAAATACAGTGCCCTTTTCTTTTTTAAAAGAGAAAGGGACAGTGAAAGAGAGAGAGACATAAAGAAAGAATCAATTTCATTTAGTTTTCATGCGGCTTTCATTGCTCCAACACATTGTATACGTGGTGCTGGGGATCGAACTCAGGTCTTTGCACATGCCAGGCAACAGCCGCAAATTCTGAGCCACTGCTCCAGCCCCTACAGTTCCCTTTTCAGAACTTGGTCTCCACAGCCTGACCTAGCGCCTAGAAAAGAGGGGGTTGCAATTCACGGGGGGAAACAGAACAAAATACTTTTAGCTCTTTTACAGTTCTTGTCTTTTTCAGGTATAGTCAATAAGTGATAGAATACATAGCTACTTGAGAGAGGAGGATGTGATACACTGAATTCTGAAGTTTCTTAAAGGTTTAGAGCCTCTGTTGCTTGTTTAGTGACCACTGTTAAACTTTTTAAGCAAAGCCAAGTGCCAGGGGAAGTAAGAAAAGATCCACAAAAAGCCTGTCTTGGGATTGTTTAATATAATAACTTAAAAATTTTCTCCAGTGTTCCTGCGTCCTGGCTTTTTAGTCTACCCTTCGTTGCTGAACTCAATCAAAGCAGGCTGGGAGGACTGACAAAACGCTGGAGAAGGGAGGCAGAGCTCACGTTTATTTTCTCCTTTCCTTTTGTCCTACGTTGGTTCGTTCTCCATCCAGTGACAAGGGAAAGGTGTACCGCAGCAACTGTCTTGCACCCAGCTTGTTTTTAATTCATTAGCATGTGGAAGAAGCTGGGGGCAGACGTGACAGCCAGGGCTCTGCGGAAGAGCTGCCTGTGCATCTCCCACCTGGAAAATAGTCAGGGTATGGTGGGCAGAAGCTTCTGAGACCAGGAAGTAAGATCTGACTGCCGTGTGTATGGGAGAAGGCTTGGGAAGGAGGGGCTAAGGCTAAGTGATAGTCGTCTGGCCCTGACAGTGATCTCTAACCGAGGGAAGCTACTGTAAGAGTGTTAGATTCATAGCAACACGGAGCAGAAGGTACAGATTTTCCCATATACCCACTGCCTCCGCACATGCGTATCTTCCCTCAATACCAACATGTGGCGCATTTGTTACAATCGATGACTCTACATTGATATAATCATCAAAGCCCATAGTTTGCACGTGGACTCACTCCTGTACATTCTACGGGCTTTGATAAATGGATGGTCTATACAAGCACTACTATAATGCCATACGTAAATGTTTCACTGCCTTGAAAATCCTCTGGGTTCTGTCTGTCCCTCTACCCATGTTTGGCTACCGCAGGTCTTTTTACTGTCTGCATAGTTTTTCCCTTTCCAGAATGTCACATGGCTAGGATCACACAGTAGAGAATCTTCTCAGATTAACTTCTTCCACTTTGTAAAATGCATTTAAGTTTCCTCCATGTCTTTTCGTGGTTTGATAGCTCATTTCTTTCTAGTGTGGAATAATACTTCTTTTCTCTCTTTCTTTCTCTCTCTCTCTCTTTTTTTTTAAAGAGAGAGGTACAGTGAGAGAGAGGGAGCGTGAGCGAGAAACAATTTTATTAGTTTTTCATGCAGCCTACGTTGCTCTGGGACTTCATTGTGTACATGGTGCTGGGGTTTGAACTTGCGTACTCGCACATGCCAGGCAAGTGCTGTAACTGCTGAGCCACTGCTCCAGCCCCGTAGAATAATATTTCATTGTTTGGGAGTACTGCAGTTTATTTACCCATCCACCTAGTAAAAGACATTTTGGTCATTCAGGTTTTAGCAATTAAGACTAAAGCTGCTACAAACATTTGTTTGCAGACAGAAGATTTTATCTCCTTGGGGTAAATACCAAAGAGCATGATTGATGGACTGTGTGGAAGAAATATGGTTAGTTTTGTAGAAAGCAGCAATACTTCTCCCCAAATGCCTGTTGTTTTGCATTCCCATCACCAATGCAGTGTCCCTCTCGCTCCTAGCCTCACCAGCATTGGTGGTGTCAGTGTTATAGACTGGGGACCCTCTGGGAGGTATGCAGTAGGTAAGACTGGGGTCCATGTAGGAGGTATGCAGCGGGAAGGACCAGGGACCATGTAGGAGGTATGCAGTGAGTAAGACTGGGGACCATATAAGAGGTATGCAGTGGGAAGGATCAGGGTCCATGCAGGAGGTGTGCAGTGGGTAGGGCCGGGGACCATGTAGGAGGATGCAGTGGGTAGGGCTGGGGAGCATGTAGGAAATATGCTGTGGTTAGGACTGGGGACCTTTTGGAGGTATTGCAGAGGGAAGGACCAGAGACTTTGTAGGAGGTATGTAGTGGATAGGGACGGGGACCTTGCAGGAGGTATACAGTAGGAGGGACCAGGGACCTTCCAGGAGGAAAGCAGTGGGAAGGACCAGGGACCACATAGGAGGTTTGTGGTAGATAAGACTGGGCACCATGTAGGAGGTATGCAGTGGATAGTACTGGTGACCTTTAAGGAGGTATGCATGATTAGGACCAGGGTCCATGTAGGGGGCATGCAGTGGGAGGTACCAGGTACAAAGTAGGAGGTATGAAGTTGGTAGGGCTGGAGACCTAGGAGATTTGCTGTGGAAAGGAATGGGGACCATATAGGAGGTTTGCAGTTTGTAGGACTGGGTGCCCTATAGGAGGTATGCAGTGGGTAGGGCTGGGGACAATGTAGGAGGTCTGCAGTGGGTAGGACAGGGTCTTGATGCTGATGCTGCAGCTGTCAGGAGCTCACAGAGCTTTGTAAAGTGTGCAGGGCCTTCCCTCTGTGCTGCTTGCCCCAGCTTCCCTCAATTCACAGCACGCAGGAGCACAGCTTGGATGCTTCTCCTCAGTTTTTTGCCCCGTCTAGTCTCGTCTAGTCTCTGACAGGTCTAAATTGGGTTTCACATCTCTTCGCTTCCTTTCCCAGAGCATGGCCTTTCCAAAATTGAGTTTTGCTGACTAACAATTGTGTAAGGCCTGATTTCGCTATTATCTAAAAGGGAACACTTGTCTGACTCACCCTGGGTTTCAGGCTGGAAATGCGCCTGTAGAGGGACTGACATTTATTCTGAGTTGACAGACAGGGAGTTGGGCTTGGCCTCTCCTCCTGAAATCTGTATTAGCTTTAACCCCTGATTTACAAATGCTGGGGTCCTGTCTAACAACACAAACCTTTCAACATCAAAAGGTTTCTGGCCTAGAGATTTGGCTCCTGTACCTGACAGCAACTGCTCAGAGGCGGTGTTTCTTAAAATGTCATACCCATGCATGCCCAGACACACACACTTATATATGTTGACCCCCTCCCATCCCCACCCTGGTTCCTATGCTAGAAATTTCTGGTTCTGATGCAATTTCCAACAGGGTCTGCAGCCCCCTGGCAGAGGCATCACAGCAGGGGTGTACTTTGAAACTTTGCCTCATAATAAAAGCAGCAGGAGACACAGTTAATCCTCACCAGTGGTTCTCAGGGATGGTGGAGGAGGGGAAGCACTGAGAATTTCCAGAGCTTTCATCCTGCACACAGCCACGGTTTGGATCTGATAGTTTGTGTTCAGTCCCAGAGAATTCTAACTCAGCTCTCCTTGTAGAACAGCTGAGCCCCAGAGGAAGGAGAGCATTCAACCTCGCCATCATTAGCTGTCCTCTTCGTTTCCTAGTGCTGCCCCCCATAAGGTACCACAGGTCTTCTGGGTCAAAGCAGCAGGAATTTGTTCTCACCCAGGTCTGGAGGTTGGAAGTCTGGAATCTAGGTGCTGTCTGGGTCTTGCCCCTCAGCCTCTGGGCAGAATCTGCTTCTTTGGCTCAGAGCTGCCTCATCCTCACCTCTGCCTCTGTCATCTTTCTGTGAATCTTCATACTCAAGAAGGTACTCATCATAACTAATAGGCCTACAATGACCTTTTCCCCAAAATGGTTGTATTTGGAAGTACTGGGTGAAGACCTTCAACCACACAGCAAGTTTGAGAAGTGTGGCTTAAAAAAATCATAGAATCCTGTGGTTGGGGCTTAAGAGATCACCAGGTTAAGCACCTCCCCTTGCCATCTCTCCTGTGGAGGTCCAATTCTGACCTCCATAGAATGAGGTCATTCTTCTTGATCTAGAATGCGTCTTCTTAAAGGGGCATGTGCTTCTGCATGCTAGCAGCATTCTTGTGAGAATTAGAAAACAGCATGAACAGATGAGGGGTCCTCAGGAAGTACAGCAAGCGCAGCACAAAGTCACCTAGGACACTTGCTATAGTGTAGGTGCCTGGAGTCCACGCTCCAGAGATGAATCAGGTCCTCTCGTTGCAGGCGGTCCACTGGCTACACTTTGAGAAGTTCTCACACAGAGGAAAGAGCCAGGAAATTTTACATTTAATTTGGGCTTAAGGACTTCCTAGCTCCATGGTCTTGGGTAGTGATAAAGCTATGTGAACCTTGGTTTTCTTCCTCTTGATCTCCCAGAGTTTGAGGTTCAGTCTGGATGGAGCCTAAGACATTCCCCATGAGATTGCTTCAAAAGCCCCTGCTGCAGTGAAAGCTCGTGACAAGCGTTCCAGTCCCTTTACCTATCACGGCATCTTCTCCCAGCCACTCATAACAGATCAACTGACTCTTTTGTGAGATTTGCCCTCTGTCAAACACAAACACAAACTCTTCCTTCCAGATGAATAGTATTTTTGTTGCAACTTGCATTTTGAATTTCCAGATGGAGTCCTAATGAAGCCTGATTCAATTTGAGACCACAGTTGCCCTTTCCCCTTCATATTGGTGTTCTCCAGAGAAACAGAACTGGAAGATACATAATACATAGACAGACAGACAGACAGATTGCAGAGGTTTTATTAGAGGAACTTATTGACACAGGCTGAGAAATCGCATGTTATACTATTTTCACCTGGGAAAACTAAGGAAGCCATAAATGTGGCTCAGTCCAAGTCCAAAGTTCTCAGAACCAAGGACACCAATGATGTAGTTCTCAGTCTGGGGCCAAAGATCTGAGAACCCACACAGGTGGATGGGCCCTGGTGCAACTGTTGGAGAGTCCAAACAGAGAACCTGAAATTCTACTGTTCAAGGACAGGAGAAGAAGGGTGTCCCAGCTCTAGCAAAGAAACTGTGTCCCAGTCCACGTTCCTCTGCCTTTGGGTTCCATCTAATTTCCAGAAAATAGGATGCCTCCTGCCTACATTGAGGGTAGAATTTCTCTGCTCTATCCTCTCGTTCTCAAGCTGGTCTCTCATCATCCTCATGGGCACAAAGCACAAATACTGACTTAGCAGCTTTCTAGATATCCCTTTATCCAGTCTAGTTGACACCCAAACATACACAACATTCCTCTGTCCTGTGTCCTTCATGTTCCTAGGTCTCAAGGCAACTCTCAGTCACTTGAACAAACACTTTTTCCTGGCTCTGCTCTAGCAAACCCAACTCAAGGCAGATCCTGTTTGTCTATTTGTGCAATTACCTAGCGTTCACAGCGTCCTTGTGTCTGGCACTGAAAAAAACACACCTCACCTTTTCTCTGGTGTCACAGGCACCCTTCACCTTGCACTCTGAATCTGAACATGTGTAGCAATTCTCTTTATCTTAGAGAGCTGCCAGTTTTACAGAAATTACCTTAAGAATTTATATCAAGCCAGGCACCGTGGCACATGCCTGTAATCCCAGCAATGTAGGAGGCTGAGGCAGGAGGATCACAAGTTCGAAGACAGCCTCAGCAATTTAGCAATGCCCTAATCAATTTAATGAGACCCTGTCTCAAAATAAAAAATAAAAAGGGCTGGGGCTGTTGCTCAGTGGTTAAATGCCTCAGGGTTTAATCCCCAGCAAAAAAAAAAAAAAAAAAAAAAAAAAAGAAGAAGAAGAAGAAGAAGAAGAAGAAGAATCTAAATCAAAACATCAGACGGATCAGTCATGCCAAAATGAAGAATACGAACAAAAACAGGTGTTGGAGGAGTTGTAGGGAGAAAGGAACACTATCACACTATTGATAGGACTGCAAACTGCTGTAGCCGCTCTGGAAAGCAGTGTGGAAACGCCTCAAACAATTCGGGATAAAACCACTGTACAACTCAGCTATTCCGCTCCTTGTTTTTTTCCAGAAGAGCTAGAATCAAAGTTTATAGCAGCTCAATTTATAATTACGCAAACAAAAATGTCCTTCACTGAATGAACGGATCAAATCGCTGTGATTGACATATATATGTTATGTGATATGCTATATATATACACACACATACACGTACACACACACACATTCACACTCACACTCACCCACATACTCACAATGGAGTTCTACTCAGCTGCTAGAAAAAGCAATAATACCGTGGCTTTTGTAGGTAAATGGATGGCAATGGGGAAAATCCTGCTGAGTGAAATAAGTCAAACCCAGAGACTCAAGGGTCAATGTTTTCTCTCATACTTGGAAGCTAGAGTAACACCTAAGATAGGATGAAAGTTAGTCAAATGTATTTAATAGACCCGCCAAATCTGAAGTAACACATAAGCTGTGGGGACTATAGCTATGAAGGGGTGGGAGAGGAGACAGTGAGGAAGTAGAGGGAGGGAAAAACGGGGTGTTTAATACTGTAGAGTACAGTTGATTCCCATGAGAACCCCAGTTGCACCCAGGCCAGAATATAAATCTAGTAATTTCAATGGTTAAAATGCATATATATGATAATTTCTATCTGTAACTTGGGGGAACTACAAAAGAGCCATGAGCCTGGGGAGTTGGGGAAGGGGGGAGATCCTGGACAAAGATCGGGTTTAAGCAACTCTGTGGATACATGTGCATACATGAATGTGAACTAACGAAACCCTTCATTATGTAAGATGATGCTGAATCAAAGATAAAGAAAAAAAAAAAACACATTGGATGGATGCAGACCCTCCCTGCCCCGTGCTCCTAAGGCCACCACACTGCCTGCAGAATCATGTCCAAACTTCTTAGAGATGCAAAACTCTAGGTATGCTGCCCCAAATAGCTTTCCAAAGCTCCAGGTCTTCCGCTTGATTCTCTTGCCCTCCTGTGATGCTCAGCTTAGTCCAGATGCCTTTTCCTTCAAGGACTCCAGGAGCTTTTCGTGACTTCCCTCCCTGGGTTGAAGTCTCCGCGTTGAGTTTCCCGGTTTTCTTAGTTTGCTATTTTTGCTTGTATAAGAGCATTTCTTCCCACCCCGCCCCCCATCCCAAAGTCTTTGGTGTTATTTACCTTTTCCTTCTCAGTGCCTAGAAAAGGGCTCATTGTACCTGCTCAGTCATTTGGATTTTGCTTCTGCTTTCACCACTAACTTACTATCTAATTAGAGGCAAGAGATTTATTCTCACCTAACTTCAGTCTCCTCATCTCTAAACTGGGACTGATAATAGGATAGTTTTATGACATTTGATAAATAATGCAAGTGAAAATGTCTTTCAGAATTCCTCTCAAGATCATAAACACTCAATAACGCCGATTTCCTTCTGTTGACACTGTCAAATTATATTTGCTTCTGCTGTTCTCGTTGATTTTCTACATCTTAGTCCTTCCATGTCCCAGCCCTCACCACCTTCAGAGACCTCTCCCTCCCCTGGTCTCCCATAGTCGGTGCCTGTCAGGGATAACATGGAGACAGCCACAGAAAGAGGTGAATGGCTATGGCTTGAACTCAACAGTGAAAGGTATACTCTGGCTCTCCATTCCTTCTCCACTGCATGGATTCTCTGCCAGCCAGGTGCTCAGAGTTCCTATGCTGTGAAGTACAAAGGACAATAGGAGAGAGCTCATTTTCAAATCTGGCCCTGCCTCAACTTGGCTGACTGATAATGGGTACATTATTTTCTGGTTTTAGAATACTTGCTTATAAAATGGATATGGAAGCAGAAAGCAAATCTCACAGTGGTTAAAAGACAGATTAGAAGAGCATATTTGAGCATGTCCAACTGGTAGTGGGGTTTATAGTGAATTAATAAGAGATCAATACCCTGTATCATTGTCCATGCAAAGTTGGTCATGCAAGAAGCAAAACCCTAAAGAAAGTCCATAATAATGATAACGGAAAGGGAAGGTAGATTTCATGGACAAAATAAATAAAGATATTTCTATATATTTCAAAAAATATATGTGAGTGAAATATAGTCATAAAAAGTGCATAGGACATTAGCACACTGAACTGCAGCCTGATACAGCTGCTCTGGAAGGCAGTGTGGAGAATCCACGAACAATCTCTATCCCTCTTCTGGGTATTTTCCCAGAGGAGTTAGAATCAGCACATTACTATGACACAGCAAAATCTATGTTCATAACAGCTCAATTTATAATAGCTAAGTTATGGAACCAACCCAGATGCTCTTCACTGGATGAATGGATCCAAAAACTATGGTACATACATACCATGGAATTCTACTCAGCAATTAGAAACAATGAAATTGAAGCCTTTTAAGGTAAATGGATGGCAATGGAAGAAATCACGCTGAGCAAAGTTAGCCAGATTCAGAGAGTCAAGGGTCGAATGTTTTCACTCATTTGTGGAGGCTGGAGATAGACCCAGCCTGAAGTGAAAGGTAGTCAGTCTCATGTATTAGACCCAGCAAAGGCGCAGCAACACATAACCTAGGGGAACCATACATATGCAGGGTGAGGGGTAAGGGGAGAGGGAGGGAGAATAGGGAGGGATCTAAGGGGTAATTCTGGTTTAAGAACAAATGCATATCATATTGTTACTTTATATGCATTTATGATTGTATAATAACTCAACTTCTTAATAAAATTTTTTTAAAAAGTGCTTAAGAAAGTGTGTAGGCACAGATTTCTTTATAGTGACTTTGGTTAATAAATATTTCAGTAGTCCTGGAGTTTTTACTTGATCCAATCCTCCAATCACTTGATCCACTCCTGCTAAGAAAATTTGAGTAGAGAATTTCTAGTGTTTCCAGTCAAAGCTAGAAATTAACTTAGCAAAGAAGAAAAAGAAAGAAAGGAAGAAAGAAAAAAAGGTTTCTTTTGGTCCTGAAAGTAGCATTATAAATCCTTGAGTAGGAGGGCAGTTTTTTGGTGGAAACTGCAGTTTTGAGAAAACAGTGAGGTTGAAGTTAATTGTGAAATTGGGTGTCATTTTGGAAGAGTGAAGACATAAAGCCTGGCATTGGCTTTGGTTATCGAGAGGTGGCAGAAGAAAATGGGACGTACAGTTTGCTTTGGGAACAAAATTAGTTTGTTTCTTAATTTTGCTACTCGCTGGTTGTGAAAAACCAGGCAAGTGATTTTACCTTTCTGAAACTTGGTTTCCTGTGTAAAAATGGAGAGCATTATCACTTACAACTTCTGTATTAAGTGCTTCATATAACATATCTAGAGTAATATCTTAACACGCTGCTGATTATATACATAGTAGAGATTATAATCAAGAAATCTGATGGGATGGTGAACATAGCCAGAGTTATGAGGCCTAAGATTAAATTTTCATGATGTTTAAATTCTGCAAATTATAGGGAATTTTATGATAATAAAATAATTCCATTTCAGTGAACCCATTATATGAGATAAAAGAATTAATGATAGATTGAATGTCAGAAACAGATATCAATTAACTTGGAGGAAAAGGAGAATTAGATAATAATTTGTTAATATATATATGCCACACCAAAATTATATTACAGGAAACATTAGATATATGTTAATGCAAAGGCAAAAATTATCTCTGAGAAGCAACTGTAAAATTTGAATTCAATCCATTACATGTCTTCTTGGGACTTACACGAACGGTGCTCTAAGAACTGGGGGACAAGTGAAGTGAGCTTTTGGCCTTTTTAGGGTCCAGGAAAGGGTGGAGGAAGGAGTAGACTATGTGCACGACCCTTTAATCTGGACTCTGCATTGACCCCCAAGATCTTACCAGTACCTTACCATTCTCTTCAATCTAATGCTACTTCTTCTAAAGAATGAAATTTTAAACGTTTTTGGTGGTACACTGGGGATTGAGCTCAGGGGCACTTTACCAATGATCTACATCCCCAGCCCTTTTTACTGGAGATGGAATATCGGTAAGTTGGTGAGGCTGGCCTCAAACCTGGAGTCCTCCTGTCTCAGCTTCTGGAATTGCTAGGATTAGAAGCATGTGCCACTGCACCTGGCTAAATTTAAATGTTCTAAATATCTCACTTTTGCCGTTATTTCATGACTTCCCCCATTGCTGTATCACCTTGTGTTACCGGCTGTCCCTTTGCTTAGGATTTCCTTCCTCTGTTTCCTACTTAAAGTATAACTACTCATATCTCAAGGTCTTGCCTTTTAGTCTGTGCAGTAAGTAAGGCTGGGCTCCAGACAGACCTTCACTATGTGGTCTTAGGAAAATTGTCATGCATCCTGAACCTCAATTTCTTCTTTTTAAAAAAATTGGGATAATAATGTCTGGTTCACTGAGTTATTGTGGTGATTTAAATAATGCATGACTAAAATAAATTGATAATTAAAAAATAATAAGCCAGCTCCTCATTACATAGTCAGCATATGTGAATGATTACTGTTCTTCTCTGTTCCCATCCACATCACCCCACCTTCTCCTGCAACTCAAAAAATTAACCTTAAAAAAAAACAAAACTTCTGGAGTGCCCCCTCGTAAATTAGCTGCTTACTTCTTCCATATTCTGACTGGCCCAGGTTCTTAACTTCATTACACTGCTCTTCAGGGCATACTGCATTGTAATTATCTCTGCATCTGCCACACTCACAGGAGAATAAACCCAAAGCAACACCCGGAGCGGAAAGTCTTGCCTATGTTGACAAATGGGGGAGCAGAAACCCTGCATGGTTTCTGGTTGCTGAGCCTCTGTGCTTTCCAATGTACCCAGGGAATACCCTTCAGAAGGACACAGATCTTTGTGCCAGGCTCCCTGGGTTCGAATCCTGCCTCTACCGCATACTAGTTACACTGCTTTCACCAACTTTTTTTTTAGTTTCTTTTACAAACTCCTGTGTGCCCATTTTCTCATCTATAAAATGTGGATAAAACACATGCATATCTAATGGGGATGTTAATGGACTAAACTAATTTAAAACATATGAAGGACTTACAAAGTCCCTAGGTATATAGCAAATGTTCCTAAAAATGATCTAGCCTGATGGAGTTGTACTGAATGTGTTTCTTTTTTTTTTTTTTTAAGTTTGAGGCCAGTGAGAGAGAGGAGAAAGACAGAGAGAAACAATTTTTTATTTAGCTTTTGATGTGGCTTTAGTTGCTCCATTGTGCACGTGGTGCTGGGGTTTGAACCCACGAACTCGGGAATGCCATGCAAGCACCATAACCACTGAGCCACTGTTCCAGTGCCTTTACTAAGCATTTTTAATCTAAAAGTCAACTCACATTTTTTTGGGGCATGACAGTTTTAACAATGATTGGGTTTAATTTCGTACTTCTATTTATTTTTTATTTTTTATTTTTTTAGAGAGAAGAGAGAAGGGAGAAAGACAGAGAAAGAGAGAGAGAATCAATTTTATTTATTTTTTCATCTGGTCTTATTTTTCCAACAATTAGTTGTGTACAAGGTGCTGGGGTTCAAACCTGGGTCCTTGCACATGCTGGACATTTGCACTACCACTGAGCCACTGCTTCAAACTCCCCCAACCTACTTCTATTTCTAACCAAAATAGAGTATACAATTTTGTTAAGAAGAAAGTACTCCCTTAATTTCACATAATAGGGTAGATATATTGGGTGATAGTAGAATTGTAATTGCTTAACCAACATTTTAGAGCCCCCCTCCAAGATGCCCAGGTATAAATTAGTAGCCTAAACATCCATAGTTCCCGAACAAACAAAGCTGTTTACTGGAGGAAGCAATGATAAATATGACAACTAAAAAAAAAGGACACTGTGTCAGGATATCCAATGAGGGACACAGATGTGAGTCTGTGATGGGGAGTAAGGGCTAAGGGGTGTCTTTATGCAGGGCTTCTGGAGGGACTGCTCTGGGTAGGTGATGTGTGAGAAGAAGTCTGAAGGATGGAAAGGAGCCAACCAAAGGGTGTGGGCAGCAGGGACAGGTGTGCCCAAGTCCCCGAGGCTGAGGGTCTCCATGTGCTCTAGAAACTCGGAAGGAGGCACAAGCAGAAGGAGAACATTAGGTTATGGGGAACATGACTCATATAAGGCTCAGATGGAAACCTGTTGAGTTCTTTCACATAGTAGAGTAAATGAGTCCAACTTATGCACTGACAGGATCATTCCTGGCTATGTAGGCAACGCAAAAATGGTAGCAGATCGAATCACGTTGTTATGTGCATGGATGAATATGTAACAACAAACCCCATCAATATGTGAAACTGTGATGCAGCAATAGATAAAACATGTAGGAAATTAAGAACCAATAGCAGGAAGACTCCTAGAGATTAAAGAAATAGAACAGGTCAGGGGACAAAGGGCTGGAGCCAGGGCTTGACCTTGGGTGGTGGTGGTTAGCTCTAACCTTAACCCTAACCCTAACCCCCTCCACCTCTCCCTTTAGAAATACAGCCAATGGTCCATTCAATGTGGGGAGAGATGCAGACAGAGGAGTAACAAGAGGACCCCTGGGATTCGCAGTTTGAGCAGTGGGGGGATGGTGCCACCATGTCACAGATGGAGGGAACACTTGAGGTGGGAAAGTTTTCAGAAGGTTTTGGGGGAAAACTAAAAGTTCAGTATTTAGACAAGTTGGGACCATCTAGAAAACAGTTGGATGTAAGTCCAAGAAGAGCTCTGCAGTGGACAAGGCTTTAGAATCATTGGCACAGAGGGTCTTTAGAACACTGTGAATATTCGAGATCCCCTGGGCATGCAGTGTAGGTCCAGCTGGAGCCCTGGAAAACACTTACCGGGGAGGTGGAGAAGAGCCAGCATTGGAGAGTGAGGGTGGGGGAGGCACAGTTGGGCTCTCTGAATCCTGGAGAGGAGAGAATTTCCACAAGTTTCTAGGAATCTGAGAGGTTACACTGAGGGTCTGTTTGAGGACACTGGGCAGTTGAGATCCTGGAAGGAACAATTTCAGTAGTGTCTGCATGGTGGGCAGAGAGTGACTGTGCTAGGAAGCAAGAGCCCAGGAGAGGGGGCAGGAGGAGTGTGGTTGTGGAAGTGGTCAGGAAATAGGCAGCACCTGGGGAGACTGTGATCCAAGGGAGACTTTGTGTTTCATGCATTTTGTAAGATGCTTGAAACTAGAAAGGTCGGTTAAGAATGATTCAGAATAAAGGGGGAGAATAGGGAGGTACCAGAGATGGAGCAGAGAAGCCAAATTTTGGAGGTGAGAGAGGACAGGCTCACAGTACATTCAGTTCGGAAAAACGAGGCTGAGGAAGGGGAATGCAATTCACAGATAGTTGTGGAACTAGGCACAAAAAGAGGGGATTCTCCTCTAAAGACTGATCTCTGATACATCACGCTGTCTACACTCTGACCCTCTTTGAGATAACCTACTTCCGGGTCAGAGTGCTTCTTTCAGCCTGGAGACAATCTGTCCACCTTGGCTTCCTAGACTGGAGAGCAAGTCTGAAGCTTCCTGGTTACATCCTCAGCCCTGGTTAGCCACTCAGGCTCCTTCTTAGCTTGCAACAATCTCCATGCTTTATGGTTTCTCTGGAACAAATTAGCACATCGGGGCATTTGCCTACAGAAAAGTTCTTTCTGTGATTTTTTTAAACACATAAGAGTTTTAACTTGCTGGAAGGTTTAGGTTGCAAATCTCATATGTAAGTACTTCATAGCCAGGTGAAATGACACTTGTAATCCCAACAACTTGGGAGGCCAAGGCAGGAGGATCGCAAGTTCAAAGTTAGCCTCAGCAACTTAGCAAGACCCTGCCTCAAATTAAAAAAATAAATAAATAAAGCTTAGTAGTGGTCAGGTGCCTCTGGGTTCAATTCCCTGTAACAGAAACAAAAATAAACAAAAAAGAACATCACAAATTAGTTATTCCTTCTGAAAATTCCTTAAATCACTCAAATCACAGAGGAAGCACAATGTAGTGAAGTAGTAGATTTGATGAAGATTGGGCACTTAAACTTGAATCCTGGACCTGCCATTTATAAACTGTGTCATATTAAGTGAGAACCTTTGGATTCTAGTTTCCTCATCTGTAAAATAGTTTCAAGTAGATGTTAAATGAAGTGTGGTCTGCAGACTTTTGAGCATCTCTGAAATTCTTTCAGGGGTCTAGGAGGCCATCACATCTATTTCACTGTGCTATGTTTGCACCGATTTTCCAAGAAACTTGTGGCACTGGGCTGCGCTGATAACCTCCTCATTCTTCACCATGGCATACCTACAGAGCGAAATATAGAACAATGTTAATTTTATTTAAGAATGTCCCTGATATAACAGTAGATATAAATAATGTTATTAAATCTCAATCTGAGTCCACTCTGTCTTAGCAAATACGGAGTACATGTGAAGCATTTCTGCTGCAGACTGAAGGATAATGGTTGTCATTGGATAAGAATTAGTGATATTTTTCAGTCATGAGCTAAACTAGTCACTTGTCTGTAATGGAACATCACTTTTATCTGAAAGAACATTGAATAGATGAATAATGCCTATTTGTACTTGAGGAATTGGCAGATATTGCTCAAAAATGAACACAATAAGTCTATTACTTAAAAAAAAACAGTGAAACAGTAATACTATTTGTTGCTAGTGATACAACTCAAGTTTCTTGTGAAAATCAGAGTTTTGGAAAACTCATGTCCATAAGCTTGACAGCTTCCCAATCATCAAGGATATTGCTGATGAGATTAGTGGTGTGGCTAAGGACTATATTTCTTCTGATACTATGCACTGCAATTTATTTCAACCCTTGGAAAACCTGCCTAACTTGATGGGCACCTGCTGTTGAAGTGACCAATGTGTGGTGCTGAAACATTAAGCATGAGTGACAGATGTACTCAAAATGTAAGGTAGATCAAAACATGTACTCCAACAGTGCAAAATGACTTTGGGATGGTTTCAGATTCATACTGCAGCTAACCTGCCAGAAATTACCACCAAAAAAGAACCTTCACCATTGTGTGAGAAGGCCATTAAAAACTCTTTCACTTTCTGATCACATTTATAGACTCATCCAGATTTTCCTTACTTATCCAAAGCAGAATGATATAGCACAAGAGATTGGATGCAAAAGCATAGTAAGAACTCAGCTGAATTCTAGTAAGGAACGCCTTCAAGAGAGCTAAAAAATGTAAATCTTTGTGTTCTTGGATAAGAGTAATTGTGGGTGATGTGGGGTAATTCTGGTTTAAGGATATATACATATCATATTGTTGCTTTAAATGCACTTATGATTGTATCATAACTCAACTCCTTAATAAAAAATTAAAAAAGAAAAAAGTAATTTTGAATAAATTATGCTCCTTATGTTAATGCTATATACTATTCAATTTAATGATCACAGACTGTAAAATTTGCAGTTTTAATTTCCAATATGTTAAATGTTGTTATGCAGAGTTCACACAAACTAAAGCTCTTTAGGGTCCTCAGAAACTGAGAGCATAGACGTTTTCTTGAGATGAAACCTACTTCCTAGAGTTGTTTGAGGTCTGTACTGGTCAATGAATTTTTGGTGAGATACAGTGAAAGGTGAGATACAGTGAAAGGGACTGGGGCATACTGCAGTAACATCACATTTTCCCAAGATAAAACATCATGCCCCTCCTCACATCTCCTCCATTCATGGAAGCATGCATGGCGTGCATGGTGGAAAATCATAATGGGTGAAAATCCAGCTTGCTTTCCACCTTTCACACTTGCCTCCACTTTATCAGCCCCTCACTAAGTGGTTTAGTATGAACTAAGTAGAAATCTATCTTATACAACTGAAATTCCAGTCCTGCTGCTGGCTGTGGTAAATAAGATGATTTATAAGATGTAGGATTTTCCTGGAGGGAAAACTCAGCCTAGTGGGAGAAACAAAAACATGAAAAAATAATTAAGTCCTGTAGAAATATAATATTTCGATGAAAAAGCATAAGCGTATGTAAAGGGGCAGGTGCCTCTGGATGGAATGAGTCCTTAAAAAGAAGGTTTTTTTACATTTTAAAGACCAAATAAAATTTGCCAGTTAGAGAAGAGAGGAACAGTGTCTCTGGGCATGCTTGTAATATGACAGAAAACCTTGAAGACCGAAGCTTTCTGTGTCGTGTAGAGTGGAGGGTGACTCTGGGGGAGGAGTGGCAGGTAAGGCTGAGAAGGTGTCTGGGGAGGATTAGATCATGAAAGCCAGTGGTCTCCTCCCATGGCCACCTGCAGGCAGGAGTCAGGGAGTGATCACACTGGGCACCTTCTTCCTTACGCTAGCCTAGGAGCTGGCTTCAGTCCCTAAGCCCTGAACTGCAGGGAGCTCTCTGGCTTTCACCTCCTCTTCACAGCTGTCCCTACCATAGGCAGAGATATCAATGTTCAACTCTTCATTTTAGAGCTGGTTTTGAATCCTGGACCATTCTCGACATGACATTTCAGAATGTCCCTGATTCCTGGACACAGGAAGTGAAAACAGAAATGTTCTAGAATAAATGCCACTATCACCAAAGGTATCAGAAGAGCCATAGGAAAGAGGCTACCGGGGCTTAAAGGAAGGCAACCCAGGAGGAAGCGTTGGAGGAAGGGAGGAGTGAATGAGAGGATGTTCTAGAAGCAGAACTGACGTAATGTGGCTAACCCCCAACTCAGAAAGCTGAAACTTCTTCTTTCTATTTCTATTTATTTATTTTTGTAAATTTGATGTTTGAGAACACAAGGACAATACACAGTAAGACATTGAGTTATTGATTTTAAAATAAGTTTGTGTTATCTATTATTTATTTTATCAGCCTTCTTAGAGGAAACATCTATATCTGTTTTTTGTTTTTGAATCCCTGAACCCAGTGAGTGGGGAAAACAAAATTACGGTGACACTTTCCTTTGCTGCAGGCTGGAGGACAGGCGGCCTGGTCTCCACAGGCTGCACAGTACAGCAAAACTCCCCTCCTTCCTGGGGGAGGGTCCTGCTAAGGGAGATGGCATTCTGATGGCTTCCTGTCTCTCTCTAACGAGGCCTGGACAGCTACTGTTGTCTCTATAATTGTGTTTATTCAAGCAGCTAAGGGAGTCCCGTGGTCAAGTGAGTGTGACCAAGGGGTCCTCCAGCCTCGGGCGTCTTTACTTGAGAGGTGGATGGAGCTGTTCTCCTACCCTTCGAAACAGTTATAAATTACTTTCAGTGAGCTAAGGACAAAGGCATGGAAAGAATAGGAAGTGACAACACTGAGGATTTATGTGGCCCTTTCCTACAAGCAGACCGAGCACCTCAAATATACGATCTAATCTGCTCTCTCCTCTGATCCCTGGGAAGTGGAGGGCTTGTGGAGAGGAAATGATTAGGGTCAGGTACGAAGCTTCCATTAGCAACCTTGAATTATCAATCAGTCAGTCTGGTTTCTTTTCTCTTTCATTTTCTTTCTCTCTCTTTTTTTAAAGGTATGCGAATTGACCTTTCTAAGATGGCTTCTGACCTTTCGTTGTCCTAGATGAACTTGGCGAAGGCCTGCAAACAGTGTCCCCTTTAGCGTGGCCCCTTTGACTCTCTCCCTGGGGAAAGTGGCATGCTGATTCCCAAATGTGCATTAATTATCAGGCTAACTAAGCCAGCAAATTATGACAGGAAGAAATCTATGATAAGGTCATTCCTAGAAAGAAATTAAATATTGAAGATAAACAATTTTGCCTGGAGTAAGTGCCCAAGATTGATTTCCATGCATTTCTGTCTACCACTTGCTCTCAGGGCCTTGTGCGTGAATGAGGACTCCATTTCCTGCCGATGGCACATACCTATGAAGCCCACGGTCATGCAGAGTTACAGGGAACTCTGACCTTATTCCACCATTTCTCAATCCCTATCTGGGTGTCCACGTCACTGAAACGCTGCTGGTCCTGGGCCTGCCTCCCCAACATACACAAAAGGAAGGTGAGACTGGTAGGAAAAAACACCAGAGAGGCGAAGCAGAAGGGTAAAGCATTGGGGGAAGCGGTTACGGGAATTTGTAGCTTTGGGCAGAGGTGATAAGGGCCTGGGGTGATCGACAAGGTGCACAAGACTGGAAGGGAAAGATCTGGGACCCCAGACCAGGACATGGAGAAGGATCAGGCTGAGAAATGAGTGCGAGCCTGGGGTGAGGCAGGAGCCCTCAAGACACTCCCCGTGAGTTTAGAAATATGATTTTAATTTTCAAATGAAAAACACCTAGACAAAAGAGTGAACTATCGCTGTGAAGGGGCCCACCCTACACTTTCAGCATCTGGCAGATGAAGGTGTGGGTGAAGGTGTGAGGATCCATGAAGACACTGCATTTGGAGGGAAGATCCCGATAGGTGGTGCCTTCCTCCTCTTAGGGCCACACCCACTGGGCTCACTGGGCTCCACATGGCAAATGGCTATTTTTTTTTTTTAAGAAAGAGGGGACAGTGAGAGAAAGAGAGAGAGAGAGAGAGAGAGAGAGAGAAATAATTTTTATTTAGTTTTTCATGTAACCTTGGAATGAAGACATTTTATTGTGTACATGGGTGCTGGGGTTTGAACTTGCGTACTCCTGCATGCCAGGCAAGTGCTGTAACTGCCGAGCCATCGCTCCAGTCTTGTGGCTATTTTTTTTTGAACTTTGGAATGCCACCTTATGCAAGTGACAAAGCAGGGTATTAAATACGCACTTGAAGTCCTACTATTTTCAGACAGTCTTGACATGCAAGTTGATGTATTTTATTTAATAATCCTCCTAATCTATTCCAAATTGGCATCACATCCTTATGTCACTGTTTAATCTTGTCATAGTATTTGTTTATGCCTAACTGTCATGAGCAGTTGACTTAGACAATTCCTCCTTGGAGGTCTGAATCTGAGGCCTGCAATGTACCTAATTTTATTTTAAAGAGCAAACTAATAATTGGAAAAAGTCATTAGGCAGGGATTTGGGAAATTTCCAGGAACAGGCTGTCAGCATACACACGAGGCTCAGAGATTCTGTCCTTATGGCAAGTGTGGCCCAAGAAAGCTTGGGGGGCTGAGTTTGGAGTTTGGGTCCCACACTCCTCACCAAATCATAGAGTGCTTTCTTTCTTTACTTCCTCCACTTCTCTCTGTGTGGTCTCTGTTCTTTGATAGACTCAGGGGAAGTTATAAATATAAAATGGTCTTTTTAAACAACATAGCTTTAGCTATTTTGGGGGGAAACGATTGTTCTCTTGGCATTTATTAATGCTTAGTGAAAAACATAATTTTCATTTTGAAATTGAAACTACCCCATTCAATTCACAATACCATCGGTGTAATTGTTCCATGTTATTATGATTACTGAAGAAATATGTAGCTGTCCTTCCCTAACTAGATGCAAAAGATAAGAATGCGAAGTGTTCCCTGCAGCCAGGTGCACTGATGGGAGGACTCTACTGAATGGCTGCCTTGTTAGAACTAGCAGTGAGAATCAAACTCAAAAGCACGGAGGCAAACGTGGCCCTACCTCACTTCCTGAAATTACACGAAGCTTGCTTGTTAAAGTAAATGCGTGATGATTTGAGGGCAGTGTTTGTAAAACAGTGAAGTAGAGATCTGTAGTGAGATGAATTAAACTATGAACTGACACAGTTATCTTTTCAGCAGAAATTCAGCTACAGATATAGAAAGGGTTTACAAAACAAACTAAAGCATTTTGGTGTTGTGGAGTTAGAAGGTGATAGAACCTAATTTTTAAGAAAAGAAATGATAAGAAGCAAAGCAATTATGAAGGGAGTTTGTAGCCTGTGGTAATCACAGTTGGATCTTGAGTGAGACGGATTACCTCTGAACATAGAAAAGTTGTTGCAGTTGTGTGTGTGTGTGTGTGTGTGTGTGTGTTCATACACATGCATGTATCAGACCAGTTAGAAAACAACATGTTCTTCAGTGAGTCACACTTAGTACAAAACATAAAAAAAAAAAGACACCAGCAGAGGTGTGTGACTGCAAGCATTTCTTCTTCAGTGTTCAGTATTTCACTCTGGACTCTTTGTTCTTTTTCTTCTAGTAGTGTTCCAAGTAGGGCATGGATAGCTTTATTCTTCTCCAATTTAATAAGAGGTTTTCCTTCCTGGTGAGCTCATTTTAGGCAACTGACAGCAGATGACCCTGCCTGTCCCTCATACAGTAGGTGGACAGTTCTTTTTTAACTGAAGTCTTGAAGGCCAACTCTGCAGAAGTATAGATGAAGCTCATGCTCAGAAGTGAAACCTTTTCACTATGTGAAATGTCACATGCTATTCCTGTAGCGTGAAAGGAACCTCTGTAGCAGGATACCTTGGATCCTCCAGATTAGGGTCTCAGGCAAACCTTTAGCTGGATCCAGCTGGAGATTCTTTCTCTCTTCTGGGTTTGTTTTTTCATCAGCTGCCATTTGAACTTTGGGTGGACTGGTCTTTTTCTGTGCCTCCACCAGCCGAGTTCTGACAATGCTCGTGATTTCAGTATGGACTGCAAAGAATTTTGTTGCTCCAACTGCAAAGCCTCCGATGTAGAGCTTTCTTCAACTGTGTAAGCATCACTCAGGTGCACTGATTTTGTCACTCTTCTTCACACTGGTGCAAAATACAACAAAATGTGCTTGGAGGTTGCTCTCTCTTCCTGTGTGGGTGAGCTGCACTTGCTGGGAAGGACTAACCTTTCGGTGCTGCTTTGATGCTAAGAACTTTATAAAGCTTCTTGGTTTTGTAGGGAGACGATAACTTCTGGGATGAAGGTAGCTTAGACAAGTGTAGGCTTACTCCCTTTATCCCATACAAGTAGAGTAATAGTAAGATCTAGTACCCTCTAGGTAGTTTTAGGTGTTCAATACATAAAGCAGGTCCTGAAGGGCCAGAAACTCAGTTGATATTTGCGGAGATAATGGATTATTATTGCCTCTTTATATTTAGTGGCAACCGAATAAATGAGTAGATGTTATCCTCCTCCTCAAGATAGACTATAGAAAAAGAGAAATATGCAAGTTCATAGCCGTGAACTATTTTAGCAACATTACAAATTTTTCCTATTTATATCATCTAGAATTAAAAGAATGCCCAATTATCTTGCTACGGTTTGGATCAGTGTTTTCCAAAGGCCCAGGCAATAAAGACTTGGTTTCCATATAGTGATATTGGAAGGTCATAGATCGGTTAGGAGGCAGGACCTAGTGGAAGTCCTTAGTTCATGGCGGGGGTGACATAAAGGGCTTGGGAAGACTGACTTTCCTTTTCCCTTTTGGCCTCCTGGTTGATAATGTGAGTGGATTTGCTTTGGTACCCTCTCCACCATAACCATGCTGCATGACCCCTGGAGACCCAAAGCAGTGGGTTTGCTCTGACACTGGACTCACCCAAAGTGTGCACCAAAATAAGCCTTTTCTCTTCCTAATTATCTCAGGTGTATCAGCAAAGTGGCAGAAAGTTGGCCAACATGTATCTCTTTGTGGAAACTTGGCTATTTAAAGTATTTTTTATGACTTAAGTGGTTATTTACCAAGATCAGGAGTGTTAGCAAGTTGAAATCTTTAGTCACTTATCTGAAAAGTAATTATAAGCCAGGCGGGCTTGTGCACACCTATAATTCCAGTGACTTAGGAGGCTAACGCAGGAGGATGACAAGTTCAAAGCCAACCTCAGCAAATTGCAAGGCCCTAAGCAATTTAGCGAGACCATGTATGAAAATAAAAATATAAAAAGGGCTGAAGATGTGGTTCAGTAGTTAAGCACTCCTGGGTTCAATCTCTGGTACCAAACAAATAAACAAACAAGAAAATAATTATAAATACTGTGATACCGTGAAACCATCTATAGTCCCTATAGTCCCCTTAACAGAAATTCACATGGATTATAACTAGCAAGTATATCCCTAAGTGTGCTTGGGAAGACTGATTCTCCTAATCAAATACACAGCGTAATACACAGGGAGGATTGAAGCTGTTTTTAAGCTCCTGGAGTTAAAAAAAAAAGGAAGGTGGTAATTAAGTGAATATTATTAATTCATTTAAAAATGAATAACAGTGCTAGTATATAAAACAGGCACTTGATTTATTAACAATTGAATCATTTTGTGTGTTCTCTCTTTTTCCAGTTAAGAGTGAGAGGGTGAACTTGGAACATGGTACTGTCACATCCTTCTGGATGTGCACCGAGCGGGGCTGCTTTTGCACTTCTAGACAGGGATGAGTTGCAAGGAGGCCAGTTTCAGTTCCCAGCAATCCAAAAGTGTTTCCAGAGCTAGGGAATATCTGCTTCTGTAGTGTCTCTCTGCATGGGTCCTTTCTGTTTGCCAGCTTTTTTTCCCCGACCCCAAGGAAGCTGCTTCCTAAGCAATAGCTGACTCTCTGATGCCTGCAGCCCTAAGTGCAGCTCCTCGTGAGCCCATCAATTATTGGAATTGATTGGCAAGTAAGTGTGGGCCATAACCAGGGGGAGGAAATGCCAGTGTATGGATTCCCCTCATTCCTCATTAGGTGTGCAAAGCACTTTGGTTTGACTAATGCCTGGATGAATGGCCTTGTTCACTTTGCATTTCTCCCTTCCATGGCCTTGGCGGGGCAGGAACATCTGTTCATCTGCTCACCTTGGCACTGACCAGCTTGTCCTGGTGTGACTCTGAACTTCCTCTAAGGGACTGATGTCTCATTTGTAAGTTTCTCTCACTTTTCCTCTGATATTTCAAATAATCCTTATTGCAGAAGTTTCCCCTTCAACTGAATCTTAAATAATAGTTAGGGGATGAACACAGAAATGAGTAGAAAAGAAGGGGTCAGGCTGCCATATGTTTACTGGGCCCTGGTTGTTGTTATAGGCAGCTTCCTCCACGGACAAGTATTTTTCCACATGTCTGTGATTGTGTCCCCATTCATCAGTCTCTAATATGTATATATATACATACATACCTGTATATCAATGAACCAGACTCTAATATGTACATATGCATATACACATGGGTGTGTCCATGAATCAGTCTCTAATATGTATATACACATGTGTATCAATGAATCAGACTCTAATATGTACATATACTTATACACATGTGTGTGTGTCCATGAATCAGGGACTAATATGTGTATATATATATATATATGTATATATATATATACACAGGGACTAATATGTATATATATATATATGTATATATATATATACACACACATATATGTGTATTTGTGTGTCAATGAATCAGGCTCTAATACATACATATATATACACACATGTGTATTTCAACGAATCAGGCTTTAATATGTATATACATATGTGTGTGTCAATGAATCAGGCTTTAATATGTACATATGCTTATACATATACATACACGTGTGTGTGTGTGTGTGTGTGTGTGTGTGTGTATGCAATCAAATATACCTGGGGACATAATAGGTGAAAACAGAATAAAGAACACAAAGAAGTGACAAAGGTTTTATTATATTAAATGTCCTCCTGGCCGTTGTTTCAGAGAAATTTCAGAAGTGCTCCATGGGTGGGGGCGAGATGCAAGGCTCCATTATAAACGCACATGCTTGTTTTTTTAAGGCAGTGAGATCCGGTCAATCCTCCCAGGGACCTGCTCGCAGTCTGTTGAAGCTTTAGAGAGCGTTTCATGGGCCGCAGAGCCTGCTGCACTCACAGGTGCAGTGTTATGGAAGCTGCTTGTGCTCTGGATAGGTAAGGGGGAGGTGCGCAGCCCAGCATTTGACACTGCATCCCCAGCTGTGGGAGAGTGAGCACGGGTTCCCATGTCCTGTTTCAGCTGTGCCCGTTTCGCTCTCTCCCCACACGTGTGTCACACTGTGGCTCTCTAGGCTGCTTGTGCACGTTCTGCTGCAGAATTACGCAATGCACCGCTGGCCTCTTTCCAGACTTCTCCAGCAGTCCCTTTGCAGGGTGCCTTCACAGTAGTCCAGGAAGGAAGGTGTGACAGGAGATCTCTTCTCCACTAAGGGGACTTCACGCAGGTGACTCTTGCTTTATGTCACCATCCAGGATTGGAAGTCGGTGTCGTCCTTCTCACAGACACGGCTGGGCTGGAGTTGTGGCTTACAGTTGGGAGAGGGAAGCTCTGGAGTCGAGCCTGCCCAAGGCACAGTTTGGTGGTCCAACATTTGCTGCCTGTCCTTTGATGGCTACTGTGGAGGAGTGGGAGCCCTGCTCAGCCTTGGTCCTTCTCCCTCCCAGTGAGGGAGGCCCAGGCCACCTCTTCCCAGATGTGTGGGGTGGGGTGGGAATTGAGGAGCACTGGAGGCTGGAAGCTGGAGGCTCGACTCCACTTGCTCCTGGCTTCACCCAGAGCTAAGCTTTCTCTTAGGTGTCCCTCCACCTTCCTAGCCCACTCCCAGCATGACCCAGTGTCCCCGATCCTGGGTGTCTTATCCCTGCCTCTCAGGGGATCTCCGCAACCTCTCTTTTTCCCAGGGAGGCCAAATGGGCTTCTACACTGTGACCATGACTTCTCTGCACTCTTCCTTCCTGGGTTCCTGCAGGAGAGAGGGAAAATGGACTTATGGCATTTTTGTTTGTCAAAAAATAATAATTTTGCTTCATTCAAACAATAGAGGAACTTAAAAGGTTTGTCAGTTTGGTCACAGTGTTTGAAACGTATATTAGAAGAGTTTTAGCTTGGGGCAGGAAAACATGTTTTGACAGTTTAGAAGTGAATCAAACCTGCAAAAGGGAACGTCCTGAGCTCCGACTTTAAAAATGATTTACTTCTGGGTGAAAAAGTGTGAAAAGATAGCAATGCTTCTTCCCTCCTCATTTTTGCTTCTAGAAAATGAAAAGCTATAACTTTAAGGTCTTATAATAAATAATTAACCTCAAACTACGTTCAAAAATTATGTCATATTTCAAGTAGATGTGCTCAGTAGATATAGTGATGCCTTTGGGAGTAAATGTGGAATTTTAATTCCCTGTAAGGGTATAAATGTACCTCGCTGATTGTTGAGTCTTAGGAATGGTATGCAAGTGTGAAGAACAGGTGGCTTAGAGTCACAAGAAGGACTCTGCACTGTCTCAGTCTGTCCTTCTGGGAAACCTCATTTCTCCTTCCTGAGTTTTAATGATCTTAACTGAGAATACTGGTGTCTGCCTCAAACTCCTTAAGATTTAATGACACAATATATGAATTGTAAAATACTAAATATTAGTGTTATTTACCTTTAGCCTTTCAAAAGCAGAGATATTTTGGGGTTGGAAATCTATAAGTTGAGTTGGCTAATTCTCTGGTCTTTAATTGATTGTTTCAAAGGTTACTGACAAACATCATGTTTTTTAACTCTAACTTGCTAATCATTGAACCACAGTTTAGTATTTCATGTCCATGGGCAGGTTATTATAAAGATCTGTATTGAGGGATTATGAACTCAGAGAATAGAGCAAGAGGAACTTTGTAGGTAACCTGTTGCAAAGTCCCTTTAATGAGCATGCATACTGAGGCCCAGAGAGGGACAGATGCTTGCATCAGGTCACCAGCCTGCTGTTGGAGACTCAGGTCACCAGTGCCCATCCCTGGCCCTTCCAACTCACAGATCCTAAGTCCTGTGGTTTTACCAAGGGGAAGAGGCCAGATGATGTGAGCCTAGAATCAAGTTTCCTTGCGGGAGGGAGGTGCGGGAATGAAAACCCAGCACTTGCTGTCATAGCTGCCTGTGTTTCATTCTTTGCTGTTTCTTTTTTCTCCTTTCTTTCTTTTTAAATTTTTTTTCTGCAATGGAGCTTTTTTGGCACATAAGGAATGTTCTGGATCCCAACTAGCTGTTTGTGCTTGGAGGGTCCCTTTAAGCCTTTGCACCCTCCCAAACCCTGGAACCTCCGCAGGGCTTCCCTTGAGACTTAAGCACAGTAATCTACATGAAGCATACAGTGATGCTTGATGACGATAGAATCCATCATTTGCTTCTGAGGAAGGTTTTCAGCTTCCACTAAGTCTCCTATGAAGGAACGAGTCGCTCTTAGGGCAGGTTTTATATTTTTGTTTTTGTATCTGAAACTGAAAGTGTTAAATAGTCTCAGAGGCAACTGGGAAAAGGTCTTTAGTGGTTACCTTCTTAAATTCTCCATCTCCCACTGATCATGTCAATTCTTGCAGATGTCAGAGGGACAGGAGGGCAGGGAGTCCCTGGCTGACCCATGCCAGGCTATCTCAGGATCCTGCAGCACTCAGGAAGAGCCCCCGATTTTCTGCTCCTGATTGAGAGAAATTTCTCATTGGCTTCTAGGGCATTTTAGCAGGCAGGTGAGTTCCTTAAGTGCTTGCTGACAGTCCTTTGATAACAGGGACAAAGTCATAATTGCACTGAAAAGGTCCCTGAAAGTGAATTTCTGAAACGTGTCCCCAAACATCCTGTTCTTACAGCTAATGGGCTCCATTCAGGGCTTCTTCCAAATGACTAATGGCCTTCACCTGTGCCTGCCTTGCTCCACTCTGATACTGACAGACGGAAAGGAAATGTCTTAGAGCCAGGCACAGCCATTAATGCAAGATGATTGCTTTTCTACTCAGGACAGAGATGCCATGAAAAACCTGCCAAGAATCTGCAGGCAGAGGACCTCAGCTCTGCTTCTTGTCAACTCTGAGACTTTAGCTTGGGTTTGTCGTTTAACATCTTTAAGGTTCAGGTCCTCACCTCTCCAGTGGTGACAGCTACTGTTTGGGGAATAGACAGGACTTAGACCTTATAGTGAAACTGGGTTCAAATCCTGTCTGCTATCCATAGAGCTGGAGTTTTGGAACAGGTTCCCCAAAATAATGAGTCATCACTTGTCCATAAATGCACCTCCTCATACTCTCTGTGTGGCAGGACTGCATGAAACCATGTAAATTATATACCTACCACTAAATAGGTGCATCATTACTATTTGTTTTCCCCTTTAGTATATGGAGATACTGCATAATTGATAAAAATAAGTGGTGAATCCAACATAGAACAAAAGAGTTAAGTAGAGAATAACATTTTGATTAATTACTGTCTTCTCAGAAGACAGAGAAAATACAACACTTCATACTGAGTGTAACCAGATGCTTTACCAAAGGGCCACCCTGCAGGAGAGAAAGTTTTTTTCTTTCTTGAGCAACAGAAGTGCTATATATATATTTTTGAGAGAATATCAATTTTACTTAGTTTTTCATGTGGACTCTGTTGCTCTAATACTTCATAGCGTACGTGGTGCTGGGGTTTGAACCCGCATACCCGCGCATGCCAGGAAAGTGCTGTAACTATGGAGCCACTGCTCCAGCCCCAGCAGTGCCATCCATCTTGAATGAGATAGCAGAGAATGGTCCTGAAATTCCTAAGGATATCTTCTTTAAATGGGACTCTTCCCGGTGTTCTTGAGTGTAGACTTCCTTCTGAAGTTGGGTGGAGAATGAGCATTTTTATTATCCAGAAACAGGGCTTAGCAGAGATTTGAAAATGAAGGTGATTCATCGTTTTGGAGACTTGATAACATGGAAGACAGTAGGTTGGTCAATCCTAGGTGCTGGATTTGATATTTTGGACTTCTTTCATCCTGAGAAGTGAATGCTGAGACTACTAAGCTGTAAACTTGGGTGTGATGTTTATGAAAGTGACATCATCCTTCCACAGTGATCCTGGGATTCCACACACCACAAATCAGATGTGTTGGTGAACTGTGATAAAAACCCAATATGTGACAGAGGGGAGCCCTGGCAAAAACCTAAGCCAGAGTTCAGTTTATTCCATGCTTGGCACTAGAAGAGGAATGCAGATGTTTGAGCTGAGCATGAGACCAGGTATTTTGGGGCAATTATTGGTATTTCAAAGGGATTATTCAACTTTCGTCTAAGAGGGAAATGCGCTTTCAGTAATTAGTGGAGAAAAATAAAAATATTCCGCCTTTACTTGCAGTCTAAGTTGTTGTAGCGTCTTTCATTGTATTAGTTGTATTAGGCAGGGTGCTTCATTTGCCCTTCTGTTTTCAATGACCTGTCTTATTTCCAGGATACTTCTTGCCTGCTATGTGTACTCCGAAAATCATGCTTTGTCTTAGGTAAGGGCAAGATTCCTCAGGTACTGGCAGGACAGCCCACCTGTGCTCAGTGTCCCTGTGGAGTAGTAGGAGCAGAGAGGTGGGAAGGGGGACAGGTGTTCACACTGTCTCACACTGCTGGGGTGTGAGACAGCATCATTAGGAAGAGGACAGAGGAAACCCAACCAAACTCACTTCTAGTGACATTGATCTGACCTCTTGTTAGGTGTCCTGAGGAAAAAAAATTTCTAAGAAACATGGTACTTAGGATATAAACAAATTACAAAAAAAAAAATCCTGTTTACTATGATCAAGTGTGATTCTCCTCTTTTCCCATTCTTTATAATCAATTGTAGTTTTTGTACTTTTAAAATTGTGCAAAATTTATCAGTCTGATTGCAGAGAATACTTCACTCTTTTATAACTTGCATTTGTTTATGAGTTGTTTTACTAAGTATTTGAAATTGTAAATAAAGAAAAATTTTCATATTTGTCAAAAATAAATGTTCTATCAGTTTCAGAATAATTTCTAATGCTAGTAAACAGGTTACAGCTTATAAGTTTTCAATTAAGTTTTTAAATTAATATGGTTTTGTCAGCCATTTCTTTTCTTTCTTTCTTTCTTTTCTTTTTTTTTTTTTTAAAAGAGTGAGGGACAGTGAGAGATAGAATCAACTTTGTTTAGTTTTTCAAGTGGCCTTCATTGCTTTCACACTTCATTGTGTAAGTGGTGCTGGGGTTTGAACATGCATCCTAGCACATGCCAGGCAAGCATCATAACCACTGAGCCACCGCTCCAGGCCCTGACAGCTATTTCTAAAACAAAAATAAACAACAACAACTCAAAGAGGAATAGGCAAACAATAGACATAAAGTGAAAGCATATTTTTCCCCACAATTCTTTAAATTTTAGGAATTTAGTATATATAAGGCTGACCATGTGACTATTTTTAGATCAGATAATAATAATAAATAGGAATTTTCCTTCTCTAAATATATTGTTATGTAATTAAAATTTTTAACTCTTTCTCATGTCATGACCAAGTTATTTGATTAGGAGAGATTTTTTTTGTTTGTTTGTTTATTTTAAGAGAGAAGACAGAGAATCAATTTTTATTTAGTTTTCACATGGCTTTCATTGCTCTGACAGTTGTGTAAGTGGGTGCTGGGGTTTGAACCTGTGTGCTGTGCAAATACCGTAACCGCTGAGCCACCACGCCAGCCCTGTTAGGAGAGTTTTTAATGCAATTTTTAATACATTAAAATTAGGGAAAGGGAGTATTAATTTTTATTTTAAATAATTTTCTGATTATAAAAATGTTTTAAAATACTGTCCAACTTCATTGATTTCTGCTCTTATATTTGTTGTTTATTTCCTTGCCTTGGGTTTATTTTGCTATTTGTTTGTGTTGGTATCGATTTGAGATTTTCTTTCCTAATGTAGATATTTAATGCTACAAATTACTCTCAGTATGTTTAGTTGTGTCCCACAAATTTTAATGTGTCTTTATTTTTCACTAAGTTTGATAGATTTTTCCATTTTCCTTGGCAATTTCTTTGTGACCAGTGGATTAGTTAGAAATGTGCTGTTTCATATTCATGAGTTTGGATACAGTCTGATTTCTAGTTTGATTCAATTGCAGCTAGAAAACATCACATGATTTAAATTCTTTCCGATTTGTTGAAGCTTGTTTCATCACCCAGAATGTGGTTGCGTTGGTCCATATTGTGTGGTTACTTGAATTGCATGCAGAATTCTGTAGACATCAGTGAGATCTTGTCTGCTGCTGTTGACTTTTTCTCTATTCTTGCTGATTTTCTCCAGTTGTGTGATTTTAAGAGAGAACTAATAAAGTTTCTACTATAAATGTAGATTTGGCTCTTTCTGCTCTTAGTTCTATTGGAATTTGCCTCTCATGTGATGCAGCTCTATGGTTT